>DWTW01002812.1:0-10606 GCA_018246275.1 Papilio slateri
ACTGATAATTGACTTAGTAACTATTGATAAATATAGAAAACTTTTGTTTATATAAATTACTAGCAACTTTGTTGACCCAGCTTTGTTCGGAGAGACTAATAGACAAATCTAAAAATAAAATATAGCCTAGGCTACTCGCTGATTGGAGAGCGTTTATAATATTAGTATAGAAGAATAGACAAAGCGATGGGACGAAAAAGAAGTTCACGGGATACTTACGTTATCTAACTATAACTCATTATTTAGAACGTATATCTTTAATAAATGATTTTTGCATCTGCATCGCCTGTGCATATGCCTGTGCATCGCCCTTAGTACCAGTAGGTACTAAGGGCGATGCACACTTCAAAAATAATTTATTGAAGATATATAACAAAGTATTGTTCCTTGTATTTCTAATCGTTCTCATGATCGTTGATTGAACATACATGTTCTAAGACAGATTTTACAGAAATATAAGGAATATAACAAAATGTACTACTACTATTTAGGATTCGTCGTCGACATTAATAAAGCGTTCGATTGCTTGGAACACCGATACAGATGTATTGGTATTGGTCGATATAAAGTCGATAAGTTAGATAAGTTCCAGATGAAAAGACGAACAGGGAATACAGGGAAGTACAAATTTTGAAAAAGATGTACTCCAGAACTACAGCACAAGTAAGACTGAAAAAACCCGACGGAGAATTTCCCATAAAAAGGGGTGTATGACAAGGCGATCCTATTTCTCCTAAGCTATTCTCGGCAGTTTTAGAGATGTTGTTCAGAAATCTAGAATGGAATGGAAAAGGACTTAACATAAACGGAGAAAACTTAAACCACTTACGCTTTGTCGACGACCTTATTTTATTTTCTGAATGCCGAAAGGCTTTGGAATAAATGTTATAACAACTAGCAGACCAAAGTGGGGAAGTGGGTCTGTCCATGAACACTACCAAAACAAAAATAATGTCTAATTCAGCAAAGACATATAATATAGTAGTAAACGCAGAACAAATCGAATACGTAGAAGAGTATATATACTAAGGACACAGGGTAAAAGACACTATGCAAAAAGAAATTGATAGGAGAATAGCTAACACGTGGAGAAGATATTGGTCCCTTAGTGAAGTGAGAAAAGATAAGGACATGCCATTAAGAGAAAAAAAAAAGATTTACAACTCGTGTATTCTGCCTTGCTTGACATATGGTTGTCAAACATGGGCGTTAATGAGAAAACATTTAAACAAAATAAAGGTCGTCAAAATAGTATGGAAAGAAGTGTAATTGGTGTAAAGAAAAGGTACGACTAAAAGTAATAAAAACAAGACTAAGTTTAAAGACGTAAAAAAATTAGTAGTAACTCAAAGGTGGCGCTGGACGGGACACATGTTAAGGGAAAAATGGACCAAGATAATAACGGTGTGGTACCCACGGCGTGGGAAAAGGAACAAAGGACGACAATTAAAACGATGGGAAGATGACATCAAAAGTGTAGCAGGCCCGGAATGGACACGGAAAGCGAAGGATAGGGATACATGGAGATCCTTGGAGGAGGCCTATGTCGAAAGACAAGCCATTTAATTACTACAAAGAAAAGTTTTATGATTTTTGTAAAAATAGAATATTAGGTTAACAACAAAAAAATGTAGTTTATTAAGCAGCAATAAAGGCTAGGCTAATTTTATTTTATTTATTTATTTTATTATAACAAGCTCATTCGAAAAACGTACATCGTACATTTTATATAAACGCTTCATTATTCGCAGACTTGAATGCAATGCAGTGAGTGAATCAGATATACATACTAAATATTGCGTAATAAATATTGACTTGATAAAATTAACTCATTTGCATCTTATAATTATATCTGCACGCATATTTGTATTATACCTTTACATTTCCATACTTATTATTATACGATTTAAACATATATATTTATTAATTACTAGATTACCCGACAAACTTCCTTTCGCCTTAAAATTAATATATGTTGTGTTACCTATAGCTATATTCATTTTCAAGTTCTTTTTCGACTAAGTTTCGCTCAACACTTTCATCTCTCTCATTGTAAGATTGTGAAAGATATTTAATATACGAATTAAGTCATATGGAGCCATCTCATAGAAATAACATCCACTGAGAAAGACTGCTTGCGAATTCCTAAAAAATTTTTTTTGTGAATATTCGCGTTTTCACAGAAAAGATACCTATGTAGATAAATTTAAAAATAAGAACACAATTTAAATACAAAATTTGATCCAAACCGTCAGAGCCGTTTCCGAGATAGCCTAAATATATATACAAGAATTGTTGAAATATACTTATATAAATAGGCTTAAATGCTTCAAAATGTCACCAAACTAGTCGATAAACGTTTCTGTTTTTTTAATACTGTTATTGATTTTTTTTCTCTTAGTTATTTTATTCGTTGTCACCATATATCGCCGATATTGTATTCTCACAAGACCCAAATTCAATAAACAATAGTTTTGCTTAATTAAAGTAAATAACCTTTAAGTGTTCCGGCCAACTAGGATAGATTTTCGTACCTAAAAATGATAAACCAGAAACAAAAATTCTATAGCACAAATTATAATTGTACAAAAAAAAAATGAGTGTCAAGGTATATTTCATTTTCAGATTTATAACAGCTAGTTATGACACCAAACACAGAGGACGGGATGGAGCCACCGCACATAGTGGTGCTGGACGGCGGCTTCTCCACGCAGCTTTCATGCCACGTGGGCCACGTGATCGACGGCGACCCGCTGTGGAGCGCGCGTTTCCTGCACACGCACCCTAAGGAAGTCGTCAACACACATATCGATTTCCTTAGAGGTAATAAAGCACTAACTACTTGGCATGCTCCTGGCACACCTCTCTGGCATTCATACATCTACGCTTCACCGTAAGTTTTTTTAGTAAGAGTTTTCCTTGGTGGTAACTATTCCATTTAGTTCAATTTTATTAAAATGTTACTTGTGCCATAAATTGTTGCGTTGTATTTTACATTTGCATTATGCCAGCTTTCCAATGGTAAAATCGGCTCATTAGTTTTAGAGTTTTATTCCATTATAAACTAGTAAATCTTTCCCCTATATGCAATCCTAGTATATATACAAAATATATACAAAATATTTATCTTTTGTAAAAGATATTAATAAAGAGGTACGAGAATTGTAACTCTTATATAGCGACAATAACGTACATATTTGGTTCTCACAGTTGTATCGTATCATTAAGTAAATCTTTAAGTAATGCAACAGAATTATTTAAATACATTTTTTTATGTATCAAAATAAATTATCATCAAATCAAATCTCAAAATCATGTAATCCAAGATTGTCGAAAATGAAATCCTAATTCGTGCCCGTTGAATGTTACTTAATATCAGCGAAATACAAAGAGAATTCTGAGCAGCCCTTATGGTACAAAGTTGTTATCAAATTTGACGTCGGGTGTGAACACACCCTTTTGTACAAATGTAATGAATAAACTTAATATAGACGCAGGCTTAATAAAAGAACAACGAAATATTCTCCTGATAAAGAAATTAAAAGTTGTGTATTTTAAAATTCCCAGTAAATAAAGTAAATAGTCTTATATCAGATATAATGATTTCTTATATTTACGCGAATCCTACACATTTAAACTATTTTTATGTATTTTATCGCTGTGAAGTACTACAGCGCTCATGGTCACGGGGAGGTCTGAGGTGTCTAACGTCCCGTTGTCAAAATTGCTGACAACCCTATTTCAATTATTAATTTTGTTCCGATTTATGCAGAATGATCTCACAGTCTTGAGATCTTGCAGTTGTATGCTTGGTTTGGGATTTAATTTTATTAATCACAGGCTTCCAAGCAAGTAGTCCCCGGCCCTCTTCTCTATTGAAATTAGGATGCCTTTTTATAAATTTCATTAGCCTCGCGCATCACACTTAGTAGGGAGCGATGTTCTTTTGCGGTGGTGGATTCGTGTTTTATTAAATCTTATATAATGGCGGGAGTTGTGTAAAACATAATCACAGACTGCAGACTTCCTTGAGCGTTGATGTTTGAGTAAGCTTTGTGTTCTTTTACCCGGGTTTCGATGGGTCTTTTGTTGTTTGTCTTTAATAAGAGAGTTCACAAGCTTGTACACTCCTGCATCTTGTACAGGGACATTACATTTGACGGATAGACTATTTTGACATCGGGACATCAGAAACCCAGTTCGCCCCGTGACCATGTGTGCTGTAAAGTACTCGATACGTCGGGAACGAAAACATTAAATAAACGCGATAAATTAGTTTCCCTCCGTAAAATTAGTTTAATTTCAACGGTTAGATATATTAAAATCAATTTTTGATGAGACGCTTTGTGAATAAGATATATCTAATAAAGCAAAACTAATAATCAAACTCTTTGGCAAAGATCTCTTGAAAATTAAGACAATATTGGGAGAAGCGGCGAGTGTTACAATTTCCAGGCTAAACGTTTATTGAACATTTCTGTGCCGATGCAAAGTTTGAAATAAGATCTCATTTATATCCTCCTGACACTGCGAATACTAAATGAAAACTAAAGTTGAAATGAAATAATTTGTCTTTTTGTAATATTCAAGCATCGTGCTTTTATTCAATTAAGTTACAACGGAACAGACTTTATAGATCATGATCGCAGCCAGCACGTGTCTGTAATAAAAGTAGATAAACAACTCGGCTTTAATTATATTCCCAACATGTGTGTAAAACATCTGACGTGAGCATCGAATCGCTTTGTCTCCCGTTTCAAAGGCGCTTCGAATGAGCACCAAGATGCATGTATGCAGCAACCGCATCTGAATACGTAGCGACATACACGAGTGTTGCCTGCTCCTATAGGACGAACTAGACTTGCGCGCGCGGGTATCCGCGTGTTTTGACGAATTACACGTTAGGTCGCTTTTAGCCTGCCATTCTGTAGCATCTGACGGCGTGAGTGCGACCTCGTCTCGTGTCATCGTCCTCTGAAAGAACTTTTCTTCGCCACAAAACGGACCGTTTCTTTTCATAAGTAAAACTGAAAAGTGTCTGCAAGCAAATAACTCCCTGGAGGGAAAAAGCCTACTGACTTGCTTTGCCGCCTTCTTCAGGGGAAATGATATGAATAAACATAAAAAATGGCTCGCATATTGTGAGAACATTTTCACTATGCTTTCACGTTTCAAGATTTTTCTTTATATTTTAACACAAACGATGGAATGCGAGACGCTGGTATTTCGTAATCAAATTTGTAATTTAAAAATTAATATAATTACAAAAAGTTTAAGTTTATGAGTAAATTGATCTTGATCTTATATAAATAACCGCACGAATTTAGAACAATAATTCGGTCTTGGCGTCTAATATAACATAATGCGATAATTAATCATGAAAGGACTGGCGAGATGCGTTGCCTACCTTTAATGGACAGAGGATGGAATAGACAGGAAAAAAACTAATATTATTCAACTTTTGTTCATACCGAATCGACGCAACGACATTACGCAAGGCGTAATCACTGACCAAAAATGCAGTGTGATTTCACGTTTACATTGAGGCTTACAGTGAGCCTATTCACAGTCGGCGGCTGATAATACGTTTGGTGTGAACATGGCCTACATCTTGCAGTACATTAAATACATGTGACAATATTTAAGATACTCGTACCTATAGTCGTAGCTATAGTGTAGCTTTTATCAATCAACTTTTCAGAGGATACTTTCTCAGTAGAAGGCACTTCCTTTGTGTTGGGGGATGCAGTTAGTCACATCTATTAGAATTATTAAACCATAAATTTCCAGAACTTTCAAAAGAACTACGTAGTGCAATTTGCATTATTATTTCGAAAAACCAGCTGAAGTGTACACATATTAGTAAAATATAGTAGTCATCTACTTGTCTCCCAGTAAGTTATGCTTTGCATTACCCATAGGCAGGCTTATGCCCCCAACTTCTAAACCATTTAAATAAAATAGTATCAGACTCTGATATTGGTTTCCTGGTTGATAAAAAACTACAGGACTATAAATAGTTTTGAAATATTTGCCAAATTTGTAAGTTCTTTCATTATATAATAATACGAGTATATTATATATATTTGGCTACATTCATAAATAGATACACGTAATAAACATGGCACTCTGAATAACAAACTGAAGAGCATGTATTTAATGAATACATGTTCGTCAATTCTTATACATTTCCTCATTTATCACGTTATTAATTAATGAATGTCAACAAAGGTTCGTTTTGTTGAACAGTCATGTCGAACTTTACGAAGTCTACTGCATTAGCAAGTTTTAATAACATTAAATGTTTACGTCTCTTCGCCGCATGCTGTTCCCGCTTAATAATAGTAGAAGGCAAGTTCAATATTTATGGAGTTAGTTCGGCAATACAAATTTCAGTAGCTCAAGCAATACTAGTTTATAACAAAGGCACGAGGCCGAAATCTTTAAACTAATATTGAACTGTTGAGTCTTTAATTTATTTTGTCATCTTTAAGGAAATGATCATTAAAAACTTTTAAACATAAATAACATCTAACATCAACTATATTGTAACCGAGCAACAGCGTACAGCTGGGCACCATCTCCAGCCGGGGCTAAATTATTGTCAAGGTGTATCTCTTGTTCATACCGACCGGAAACAGTGGCAGGTTATGGCGGGGACACCTCTAATAAGGTCGGTAAAAAGCGTTCCTCATCAGTTAATTAAAAGACGCTAGAGCACACTTACCGGTTTCTAAGGGCAAAGCTAGGCTAATCAAAGAAAAAATTGGCTAGCTAGCTGTCAAATGTCAAGCAACTCAAATGTCATTTGAGTTGCTAGAAGCATGATCATCCACTTTTTTTTCGTTTTCTTTTAGAAACTGAAATTGATTTGACATGACGGTTAACTTGACTAGAGTGTTAGTTAAATAAAAATTTGACAAACCTTAAAAAAATCGAGGGCGTAATTCTTTTATGTGTGTCAACAAACTCATTCAATGTCAATCAAATAGGTATTGTGAAATAGACTTTCAGATTTTTGGCTGATGATGTGTTCTGAGTCATACATGTTTTTTTTTCAGCGGGAGCTCATCTAATAATAACAAATACGTATCAGGCGTCAGTGGATGGGTTTGTGGAGCATCTCGACGTCTCCCCGGAGCAGGGCTACGAGCTCATAGTGCGCGCGGTGGAGCTGGCTAAGCGCGCACGAAGTCTTTACTTAGAAGAATATAGAGGCTGCATTCAGGATGGTGAGCATATTCATGTATTCTTTACGTTAGAAATCATTAGTTTTTCTTTATTAATAATTTGATTTATTAACAATACTTATTGATATTTTCAACGTCAAAGGGAGTCCCTAAACGTTTTAATGTATATCTTTTACATTACTGGGATTTTCGATACTCACCTTTAAAACGTAACGTTTTTTTTTAACATATAAATATTATATTATCAATGAACGACGTCTACGAATGACTATGGCTATAGGCTAATGTGACTCCTTGTTAAATATTACGATGGCGTGCGTTATCAGTCACTAGGTGAGGTGCAATGACCTTCAAATCTAGACATAATAATATTTACAGATAGCAACTGCAAAGTAACATTTTATCGAAATATGAGGTAACAGTGTACATTTATCTTATTTCCTTATCGGTGCTTGATATTTATATCATAAGCGGACTATCATTAGCGGAAATGAGTTCTTGTTTGTTATTCTTTATTTTGTATCTATTAACAAGTTATATATACAGAAAGCTCTCTGCGAGATCACATCAGAAATGATGTGATCCGCAGTAGAAGCAAGGTAACCGACAAGGTAACCGACATTGCCCGAAGAATTGCAAACCTTAAGAAGCAATGGGCCGGACACATTGCTCGTAAAACGGGTGGCCGATGGGGCTAAAGAAAAAGCTAAAGGTCCTCGAATGGCGGCCGCGTACAGGTCGACACAGAATAGGTAGGCCTCCCACACGATCACGAAAAAATCATAAACCGATGATCTGGTCAAGGTTGCGGGAGCCCACTGGATGAGGGCAGCGGGGGACCGATCACTGTGGCGATCAATGGGGAAGGCGTTAAGTTAAGTCTACGTTCAGCATTGGAATAACATTAGCTGAAACGACGATATACAGAATAGTAGCGGTAATAAGTTATAAGTCTTTGCGAAATAATGTCTAAATATTGTTTATTCTTGTTTAATTTTGAAACTTTTGTTTTTAGAAATAATACTCTAGTTAAATTATTAAAGTTAAGTCAACATTATTTTCTAAAATGTAATCATGTAAATACAGTAACAGACGTAATATCAATAAAAACGAGAAATGATAAACTTCAGTAAAATAATTACTACTAATAATTACTAATGTGCCGATCGATACAAATATTGAAAATACCTATTTGTTTTCGTAAATATTTTTGTTTTTGTTGTCTCGGTCGCCATGGTAACAGTCGCATTATACATACTGTATGTATAATGCGACTATTCGTATTATATATTCTTATATATTCTTTGCAAGTCACGTTAATATCTAACATCTAACCTTTAACAAGATAAACCAATCGATGTCCGCTGAACTCAAAATTTAATGGAAAGGTTTTTTATTGAACGGAAAACTCATTAGTACTAGCAAATGATAGAGGTTCGTCATTAGTAACGAATACCCAAAGTATTATTTACTATTTTAGTTATATAGTACTTAGATTTATTGTGGTAATTTATAAATTATTTATTAAATTTTGTGTAAAATTTAAAGAATGTTAACGTTTTGGTATAACAAAGCTTCTCGGGTTTGCGTCCCACAAGGGCCGGGTGCAAGCACGCATTAATTACATTATACTAGGGTTTAAAGTATTTGTACGAAAGACTACGAAACAGGGTGTTGGGGAAATAAATGATTATGCGGTGTTACGAGGTATTACGGCTGTTCTCAGATCACGTGCCCCTGGTGGTGGGCTCAGTGGGCCCGTACGGGGCCCACCTGCACGACGGCTCCGAATACGACGGCAGCTACACCGACACTACAACCGTACAGGTGATTTTTTTATTTAGATTTTTGTTTTTTTATACGTTAATAGTTTCAGTTATAAGCTCATAAATATGTAGCTGTTTGTGTTCATCTACCATTCAACGTAAGTATATCGATTTGTGGTCCACTAATTATATCAATCTATCATTTCATTGCATCTAGTGGTGAGACGTTAAGCTCGAAGGATCGATTTAAATTAAACGATCGCTCGACTGGAAGGTGTAAATTCTGAATGACGCTTTTTATTACTTTGCATTTCGCCGTCGAAATTGCACAGAGTTCCCTAGCAAATTTAAAAATGAACAAACTTTATAAGGATAAGATCTTACGGAAATACTCGTCCAATGTGAAAAGAGAAAAGAACTTTTTTTATGTACCTTTTTATAACTTTATACCTTTTTGTTGAATAGTATAAAAACTTTATTGAAAAAGGCTTGAAGTGCGCCCAGGCTACTGAAATAATGAGAGGTACAATGTTATTTGTCAAGGCCACAAGTGAATTTAAGACATACTACGTAAATATAAAAGTACACACATACATTACATAGAATCATTGCTAGAGATTTTTTCGTCAAAAATCTCTAATATTATCACACCCACTTTCCCTCAACTATAATTTAGACTACCGTGACATGTGACGAACCGATCTGCTTCACTTACAAAACTATAACTCGATGTAGGCAACAATTTTATTTCGTTAATCCGTCTCACAAAATATCTTGGACTAAAAGTTTGCTGTACAAATCTTAGCAGTGTATTGTTACTAACTGTATCTCTAAGTATTTTGTTATCTTGTTTGTAAACGTCTTTAAACTACTGGAACGTCTGGGCGAAATGCCAATGTTTTATCTCAATAGCAACTTCTCGCTTATAACATCGTATCGGCGACTATAAATGCGAACACGAATTATTATTACCTTCCCGCAACATTTTCAAAGGGCACGCGTGGCACATGAGATTATTTATACTGAACCCCGATACCCAGGAATACGTAGTTAGACAATATAGTAAAGGTTAAAAGCGCAAGCTAAATCGTAAAGAGGGTCGTAAAGCTGCCGGCAAATTAAAATTTACATCGGGCGATATGAAAAAAAAAACGCTCCGGCATTTCTATTTGTTTTTGTCTGGACGAAGTCGTCTGGAGTGGACAATTAATTAATGGCATCATGAACAAATGAATATCAGAAACACGAAACGATAATAACGGAACTCTTTGTTAAATTTGTAGTAAAAAATTTAAAATTCGTTTACTATAATAAATAAATTATTGACGCTGTCATAGTAATTAAAATGAGAACAGTAAAAACTTCAGACGTGCGATTTTTAATAACGAAAGATCCATTGAATATTTTTGACATTGCACCGGTGCCACATTGGCTTTTCGCGGCGAATAATAACAAATGATGCATCGTTAATGTAGAGCTCTTACTCGTCCATAACTTACTCTCGCCGTCGCAAGAGAAATATATAATTAATTTATTTTAAAGGACATGAATACTTCGAAAACTAAAAGATTACGATATAAATAAAACTTTTAACAAAAAAACAAAACCGACTTCAAAAAAAACATAAATGCACTAAAAAGTGAAAAATAA
>DWTW01002813.1:0-10602 GCA_018246275.1 Papilio slateri
GCTTAAAATCAAGGGTTTATGATCGCTTTGTAGCAATACATCCACTATGTGTTTTATTTTAGTGACAAAATTATAGACGCGAGCAAAGAAGACCTGACAACTGACTTACTTATTTCACATTTAAATTGAATAATACATTTGTATAATAAATGGAAACGCCAATAGTTGTTGTAATGTTTAAGTGTATGGACTGCGAAACATGAGGTCGTGGGTTCGAATCCGCCATTCGACTAGCACAAGTTGTAATTAAAAGAGATATTAGTAAATTACTTACAATCTACTAATACTTAAAAAAAAATAAAGAATCGATGTTTGGATAAAGCGAAATCTATATTTTCTAGAGATCCAATTTACTAAAATGCTATTTACATTGTTCCCAAATTAATGTCGTCAACAATATTTGTTCAGCTTTTACCCTACATATCAAAACCTACGCATGTCTTCACCGACTTTTACAATCAGGAAAAATAAGAAAGCAAAATACTATCAAAAATATAGCATGTTATTACAAGGCATAAGCTTTTCAATACAATTATTTCGTTCACGTCGGTACATTGAACTATTTTATTTGTAACATTCCAGCTAATATTTAATTTAGACTTGTTATTGTGGAGACATGCGGCATAGCGTCACGGAAGGCGAACACCCGCGGGGCGTGTTCCGAATTAATCCAATCCACGAAATAGGTATTACAGAAAGCTAATGGGGCAAAGTTTCCATGTAAGCCAATTGTGTGCCTTTAATCTAATCGGTGCCGTGTACAACGATATTTTGATATCGGGCCGACGGTAGCAATTGCCAAATGAAAAATGCGCGGATTTCCTGACTGGCTTGTAATCGCCTTGTAATCCATCAAACGTAACGATGCTGAGCGATTTGCTTAAGAAACGCTTTCAGCTAACGTCCTATTACTTATTGTCATGTTACACGCTTGATGTATTAACGGGAAACCCCTGGTGCCTGCTATTGATTTTTTTCATTAAATTGTGAAGGGAAGCTCAGTGACTGGCCGATTGAAGGTCGACGATTCGATTCTCAGTTTGTACTCAATAAGTTTCCGTTCTTCGGATACGGTTATCAGATCACCTCATATACTTTCGCAGCTTGGTAAAAAGCAATTGACGATTGATATTAAAATAACTAATATAAGGTATCGTCACAAAGTTACTGTGCGCTAGTTTTTGTAAAGGTTTACTTTTACGATTATTCTGCGAGGTAATTAATACGTTTACAAAAATCAAATTATTGTTACGTTGAGTTCCTGACTTGTCAAAATAACATTCATACTACATAACTTGTTTGTTCAAACTATCCTTGACCAAAATAATTTCGAGTGATAAAATCTTTTAAACGGCAGCTAGCTTATTATAACTTTGTTCCTCGTAGTTCCAGCTGTGAGCTGCCTGGCTCCCCGTCGCCTCCCCCACCTGACCGATGTGACCGTGGGCTCATGCGATAAAACAATTACCCCAATCAAGTCCAGTTTGCCATACATAAATTCACAAACAGAAAGGGCCAATAATTCATTACGCATTTGACGCGAAAATAAAAATGAAAAAAAAAATACTCCAGCATATTTCTAGAACATACCGCAGTAAATCAAATTAACAAGGAAAAGAATTAACACGTTCCGATATGAACAGTAAAATTTAACATAATCCAACAATACGAAACGCATATAGAGCACGCTAAAGATATCGTAACTGTATAATCTAAGTACACGGTATTAATTACGCTGATTACATAGTAAAGAAAAAAATAAACAAATTAAAACAATAGGTTACAGTATTATCAGATCAATTGCCGAGTTGTCGTGTTACCGCGCGCAGGGATCGCGTGTCGGTTTAGGCTCACTAGAATCTTGATATGACTCGACCCTCGCTAATTATAGCCTTACCTGCAACCTCAAACAAAAACCTAGGCAGCGAGTTCTCTTGTGTGAAAATATGAGCTAAATTTGCCGATTACGTAAAACAGCTTTACTAGTAACGACTCCAGATTAGACGTAGAGCGGGTAGCGAACTCTAATCTTGTAATGAACCACCATCTACATAATACGTCGGATTAAATTATCGAGCATTAGTTGACGTACACTAAATGAACTTAATTTTTAACTTCACGATAGGCGAATCCTTAAGTGGTCCGCTTCCAAATTAAGTTATATCAGATCGTATGCCAGAAAGCTAAACAGACTTTTTATAAAGGAACAAAGGATAAAATACAGTCCCACACAGAAGAAGCAAAAGGTATACCGTCTCTTACATGTACTGATAAGTTCCGTATGACGTTGGTAAGCTAAGCGATAGGTATGTGAAGACGATTGAAAAAATTACTTCTAACTCATACCTCTATACGCCATCATAGTGCCGACATTCCTCAATTTTATGTAACGTTTTCATATATTTTTTTATTTAAAAAATAAAGCTGATCCTATTGTATTATTCTATTCAAACCAATTAGGATTACAATAGGACCAACTTTTTAACTTTTTGTAAAACGGGCTAAGTGCTGTGCCTGTAGCAATTGAAAATAATTAAAAAAACTACATATCAAATCAGCGTATTAAGTAAAGTATCTTTCCAAACTAATACTTCAAAAATAATTGTAATTATATCTTTGTATACAGCATTGCACCAGCACAAATATTATGATTTTAGTAAACTTATAACATTACAAGAAGAAATGGGACATTATTCGAGTAGTATAATTATTTTTATCCACACAAGATTGAACGATGCAAAATGCATCGCCGCTAAATATTTGATTCGGGGAGATGTCACGACAGACGACAGCGCGGCGACCGCGGCGACCGCGGCGCCTTAAGTATGCAGACATCTTAGCGAATACCTCATCCCGTGAAAATATTCCAGCTATTTTACACCGATGCTGTATAACTAAATAATATTTCTTATATTTAGATCTCTAAAATATATCTAACTTCTGCTGGCTAGAAATTTTACTGAAACAAAAAAAAACCTCAATATGTGTAAATGGTACTAAACTGCTGTAGAGCTATTAGGAATTTCACTATGTACCCTTTAACCCCCCCCCCCCATACATGAAGCCTGGCAATACATTTACCAATTAGCTGGTTGTTGCGTAGGTTTATAATAATTAATTAACATCATATTTGCACGTTTTGCTCTTATTTCATTAATAAAAAGAGAAACAGAAAGAGACATAGAGAGAGGGGAAATCGGATGTGACTTCACATGCGGTGAAAGTTAAACTTTGTATTCTGGTTAATTTGTTAGAAAATGAGACGAATGGTCATAAACAAAGAGAGAGCGAGAGAGAAATAAATTGAATCACTTAAAGTACCATTTTAGTAAAGATAGAAATTGTTAGATTCATTATAGTATATATTATTTCCCTAGTCAGTTTTTTTGTCGGTCCGCGAGACTTTCTTTATTCATTTATTTATCAAATTCTATGATTTACCCTCATTTTAAAGCTTATTGTGCCGGCTAAATTACGAAAAATAGACTCATGATCTAAAAATGTACCGCTTCTCTAATCATCTAACAAAGAGACTGTTAAAGGGATGCGTCGATTTTTCTATAGATATCGAATCGGATTCGATATCTCTCGACTGCGAAATTCTGCACGGGTCGATTAGTAAAAATAATCGTTACACTCTTTCGTTTCATAGGATCCAATTCACACCGTCCCAAAAGAAGTTTAACTTCATTAAAAGATAAGGCTTTATAAAAGTAATTTATAAATGGAGCGTTCATTGATGTAAATTTATTAAATAGTTTAATAACAAAAAAATATGCCTCCTAATCTATTACTATGAAAGCAAATGATAATACATAAAATTAAGTCTGTCTAGCTTTTTTTTAAATTTGATCGTGTACTTAGAGTTCAGTAACATTTTATTGTATCGATTCAACACAAGTTCTATTTAAATTCTGTTTCAACTGCACGATCAAATTTCAAAATTAATGCGAATTTCTTTGTAGAATACAAATGAAACTGACTTTGTGTTAAGAACTTCTTTATACATATAAATGCCTTACTCAAATTTAAAATACGATGTGTTTATAACAATTGCCGTATAAAACATGGTTAACAAAAAGTTACAATGAAGACGCACATATTGAGAATGACAACAACCTCTCGCGTCTCACCTGATGTTAAGTGACCGCTACCCATAGGCATCTGTAACAAGCTAATCAGTTGCAAATGCGTTACCAACCTTTAACAGACAGAGGAGGCGATAAAAAGAAAATAGATATTTCCTTTACCCCATCAAATCCTCTTCTCCCTCCTATCATATTTCTTATTACAAAAGGAAAGGGTAAGAGGACTAGAATGTGCCGGAGGCCTAATTCTAGTTCTAGTCTCACTCATTAAACGAAACGCAGAATACTTTTTTTCACGCCTGTCTTCTGTGAAGTCGTAATATTTCACCAGTCAATACGGCTCATGCGTGCAATAGATGTTGTTCTTCCGGGTACCATTTTATGCGCTGACAAATTTTTGTATGATTGTTTTATGTGTCTATATCTAAAAAAAAAACTATCGTACTATAACAAAGGTTTTTTTAATGTTTAACACCACTAAGTTCCTTACTTTTCAAATAAAAATAAAAATACGTGTTTAAATCAAATTAATCAAAATTTGTTCATCCCATATTATGCGGTTATGGTTGTATTTTTATGCTATGTAATAAACGTTAAAATCAATAAAACGATTAAAAATATAAGCAAATCTGAGTCACACAAATCTGAAAGGTGAAACGTTTTAAAAATAAAAGTTTTAACTCCGCGAAATTCTATTCCAGTTTGCGCGGCTCGCAACTCGTAGCAAGCAAGCCTTGCATAGAGTAACAGACAGTGACGTCTGACTTCGTGAAAAATGCATTCTATATAGACGTGAGACGCCATGCAAATAGGGAACACATTGAAAAGTCTATCGCGCGAACTCCGTCCCGCGCTATGTCATGCAAGACGTTTGCGTTTTGAAACTTCGTGGAGTATACACAAACATCATAAAGGGGCCTATTCACTAGAGTACAGCAAAGTTCACAAACACACAAAAGAAATGAGATTACGGGTTATATTTTCTTGAAGTTTTTGTGTGTTACGCCATGTATAGAAGTTTAATTTTCTTACAATTCCAACAACTTTAAAACTTATGGTATTAAGAGAAAGGCAATCTTTTAAGTAATATATATTTATCTTAGACATACCTAGGTATTTTAAAATGTAATTCCCAGTACTGTTTAGATTCGGAAAGATTTAACAGTGGTAGAGCCAGCAACAACAATATCTGTTGCACGAATGGGCCGGCTCTACCGGTGAAATACCACGACCTCACAGAAGACAGGCGTGAAGTAGAAGTATGCTTCTGCGTATCGCCTGATGAGTGAGGTGCCGGAGGCCCAATTTCAGCCCCTAACCCATTATTTCCTAATAAGAATAGGATGGGAAGAGGATTGGACAGGGAGGGTATAAATAGGAGAGGGAAATATCCATTTTCCTGTCTATACACTCTGTCCATTAATGGTAGGCAACGTATCTGCGACTCATTTGCTTGTTACGGATGCCTATGGGTAGCGATCACTTAACATCATCATGATTTTTTCTCAAGATGAGCCTATTCGCGCATATTTTAGTATTTGCGATAAAACTACTGTAAAATACTTTTTAACGTGTGTTATGTTATATGTAACGAACAGCGGGTCGTCTGATTTTAAGTGATCGCCATCACTCATGAACATTACCTATACTAGATTGATTTAATAATTTCTTTTCTTGAAAAACTCATATCGGTTATAAAGTACCGATGTGGCTAGATGCATAAAACAGTCACCGGTTGTGCTGTCTCAGCCATACGATGTGCGCGGCGACGAGACCGGGGTGCTCGTTGACGCGCGCGTCGCCCGAGCGGAAGCAATCGCTGGACACGGCGCCGCCGCGGCACAGCTCGTCGCGCCGTTCCGGCGGCAGCACCGGCCGTCGCTGCTGCACGCGCCCGTACTGCAGCATGCCTGCATCGAGAAAACGATACGATATGTTTTTTATAGGTGTGAGTTAGCCATAACCATTTGCATCTATAACAAGAGACACAGATGCGTTGTAAGCCTTTTTGTAAGAAAAGGGGAGGCATGAAAATGTTATATATCTTGTTTACGTACCAAATTATGTTTTAAAATCTATTTTACAATAGATGCTCACCATTCCTAAACAAGCGTAGCTTATCAGACTGCCTAGCGGAGCTGGCGTAGAGCGGAGAGCCGTCGATGTAGGCGGACACCTGGTTGAGCTGCTCGCGCCAGCCTAGCGCGCAGTCGTCTCGCGGCGCGGGCGAGGAACGCACGAAGTCCAAGCAGCGCACGCCGCGGGGGCCGTAGAACGGGTCGGATGATGGCACCGCAATCGGCAGACACTCCGGGTGCTAGAACAATGGAATAGAATGGCTAGTGTATCAAGTTGCTCTGATCAATGCATTCATCCAGTAATGGAAGGTCACAACATATTGGAGAACAAATTTTATATTCACTAATGACTCGGCCACAAGTTTCTAGTGATTCCGTTTAATTCTGTTCAATTTCTTTTTTGTAATAATGATAGGAAGACATTAGAAATAATCTACTTCTCCTTCCCATCCCTCCTGATCTTTTCCTTATTTATACCCTTCTTCTATTCTACAGGCTCGCTTCGGTAGCAGTGATGACTCACTCACACACTGAATGTCTCGTGAACCGCTTAATTGTTTTCTCCTTCTACGATTTTTATGGAATACAAAGTAAAGATAAAGTAAGTCGTAAAATTGGTCAATCGTCTCACCATAAGCTCTTTGGGCATAAAATCCCTTCCACCGTCCTTGCAGCACCGCGGCACGGATCCGTTAAACCCTCGAGACTGTGAAGACGACGTCACATCGTGGTCCAGAAACTGTCCCCACTGCATCAGCAGGTGTGTTATGCCGTGGTTCTCTGCGTTCTGGTCTTCGTGTACCAGTGAGCTGATCTCCCGAGCTGACGGTAGCTTGCTGCCGAAGACCGAGCGCCGTGGAGCCTGGATGCCGTCGGAGTAGGAGGGCTGCAGGAAGCGCTGCACGGGCGTCATGGTGGAGCCCCAGCGAGGGCGGCTCAGGTTATTGCACGTGCCGTCATGGGTACGGTATCTGGAAAAAATATAGTCATATTAAACTATTCTTTCTTGCTACGATTTGACGGGGTAGGCAACGCAGCTACACTTTTTTAGTCTGTTGCAATTCATCATCTATGCGTAGCGGTCACTAAATATCAGGAGAACCGATTGTTCCTTTGCCATTTCATGTGATATCTATTTAGTCACTCGAAACGCTAGCTGGTGTAATGGCTAATTATGTAATATTGCTAGAATGAGTGAGGGGTTACCGTTTGGAAGCCGGCGGGCATTTTGGCGCGGTGCGCAGCGGGCACTGGTCCAGCAGCGACGACTGTCGCAGCGCACTCGCAGCTGGAAAGCGCGCCTCTTCCGTCCTGCTCTCCAGACCTTCACCCTCGCCGTCGTCATCACCATCGCCTCTGTTGACAGATACGTAAATGATAAGCTGCCTTTATATTAAGTTCTTCTTAACAACCCTCTTCCTTATTTTACGTAATCGACCGCGAGTTGCCTTCCTTCTGAATTGACGCTGAACTGAGAATAAATTCCTTTTTAAGAATAATGACAACTGATTTTGTAGCTACAGTATCACATAAAAACTAACGACATAAAAATTACTGTTTAAAGTAAAACATATTTTTTATTTTTTTAAGGCCTATCCATAGCCCGATAGTCTTTTACTGATGTAAAATGTGCGTGAAAGACTGACAGCTTTTATAAAATAAGCGAGGGTATTTTGACAGTAATAAAATAAATAATATATAACGATAAATCTATATCGCTAATTCGCTCGTGACTCCATAAAACAATCATAATATCTAAACAATACGTACGGTTAAAGTAATGGAATGTCTCACCTATTAATAAATAAAAAGAAAGTTTCATCAATATCTTTTATAACTTTAAATTATACCAGAAATCTCTTCAATGTTCCAAAGAATGTTAAAAAAAGAAGATATATATTACTCTCTCAGATTTCATTAGGGGCTGACAGTAGAAAGTTCTGGAAATATGTTTTGTTTATAGCATCCTAATGGACAAGTACATTAAAGAACGACGATAGCCTACTGCCTCGGTGTCCGTTGTGCCAGATTTATAACATTTTTACTTACAATAATCCTTTAGTATCACCAAAACAAAAAGTACTACATATCGTAAAAAATATTTAAATAATTTTACCATTCAAAAATTTTTATCAATGACTAACTTTTTAAATAATATTTATTACTGGCCATAAGTATGGTGGCATTTGTTTAAATAACAGATACTAAATTTAAAAAAAAGAAAACAATTCGCCGTATAATTGTCTGTTGGCGCGTAAAACAAACACCATAAATGGGCAGCTATTATAGCCAGATGCGATGACACCACACCTGTCATGGCCCGCGGGGAAAGTACGTAAAAGTCACTTTCGCTGGAAGCAGCTCTCTCTGCTTGGGAATTGATAAATAAATGCCCACGAATTTCGTAAGTGCGTAATTATCAATTCGGATTATAATGGCTTGTTTGTTTTTATCTGAAGAATGCTTATTGTTATCGCTTTGAGAAAGAATCGCGGGACGAGCGAATTATTAATCTCGGCTGTGTTGTTTTGAGGTTATGAAGTTTTTATTTTTCAGAATAATAATGGCCGTGGACATTCACAAATATTTATTTTTCTTATGGTCTCATATCATAGTTAGAAATTAAATATGTCAGATTACAATGTAGAAATAGCTTACGGATTTGCATACATGTTTATAGGATACGGGTACACTTAATATTGCCCCCCTTTGGTATGTGACCAACCGTTATGAATGAGCTTAGGACGTTCATTTATTACACCTTTACTGTCTGTTTGTATTTGATAATTACGGTAATGTTTTATAAACTCCTGTACTTAGACATTGTAAAAATACTAGAAACATACAGATTCTCTGACTTTGTTGTTTGCAGCGAATTTACGTCGACTGCGAAGACAATTTAGATTCACTGCGCTCACTTTTCACCAGGCGTATATTTAGTGTAAGCTGATCAACCGGCACAACAGCCCAAAGTCCGTCGTCTTAGTGGCAAAAAAAATTACGTATTCAAAATTTAAAAAAGTCAATGGTACACGCAGCATTCCAATGCTCGAATAGGACCCACCCTATTCGAGGTTTCTGTATTTTGTTACGGTATTTGGTCACCAAACCATCAGCCTATCGTCAATAATAATTATAGTATTAATTAGTACTTCAAGTTTAACACAAAGATGAAACGACGTGTTTAAACAAGTTTTATTTGTTAAATCCATTTTAAATAAGCGATTCTGATATTTACAAAAGTATTTTTTTTTAAATAATAGTAGTCTCTTTTGCCAGGAAGCGGTTTAGGTGGTTACATCCCTGGCTACTTCCTTCGTCGAACGGTACCCACTATCTTGCGATATTACGTGATTATCGCGAGGGCAATCAAAGAGTGCGAACGCTCTATTATGTGACAAACACACAAGATATTCTAAACATTGTATAGCGCTACATTGTTACGGTGAAAACGTCTAAATCGTGTCAATGTTTTGTTTCCCAACGCTATATGGTTTAGAACAATAATTTGTCAGAAAACATCAGCTTTTTTTGCTTTCAATAAATACAAACTAAATACAATTCGAAATTCCAATCATCGACCGTCAAATTACTAAATAAAAGGCTACGTAATACTTTCAATATATTTCAAGGTAATCTGTAAATTAATAAAATTAATTTACTTTTACATTTCCCCATTGCTATGACTACCAACGAATAGTATCCAATTCATTTTTTATTGTAACATTAGTAGGAAGATTTGTACAGAACCAAATTCACCGCAAAAACTACATTTTGTAATATGTAATTTTTTTTTAAATTATTTTTCACTTTACTTCTTAGTGGCTTGTATCCTTGCTAATTCTTACAATGTTAATATTATAAAATTAAATATAAAACATACTTGTAGTATAAGAAGATATGAATAACATAAAACAATACTAACATGGTGTTTCAGCCTCCGGAATACAATAAATAAATATCAGTCAATCCAAGTCAAGTCAAGTCAAGTCAATTCACTGTCTTAGTCACTGTCACTGGTCAGTCATAACATAGTCAGATTGTCGTAAGTCTAATAAAAAAGTCAAAATTCGTATTTCGAGCGGTCACAATTTGAATTTGGCGCGCGTCGGCGAACGTCGGGCCGCCATAGCGACCGCGCATAACTGTCTAGAGGGGATGCTCGCGCAAAGTTTTATACTTCCACTTCTACCCCACGTGGTTTCGTAATTTCTGATGTTGACAAATAAATGCAACGGAAGACCTCTCGGATTCAATTATACAAACGAAGTTTATTTTCTTGATCAATATCCAATTAATTATTCACGCTATCCGAGTGTGAATAATTCGCGAATCTTACATCAGATACCTATTGAAGGAACACTAGCATATTTCTTTGTTTATTTTTTAATGTTATCTCTGCCTAGTGAAATAAATTTTAAGAAAGTACATATATT
>DWTW01002814.1:0-10600 GCA_018246275.1 Papilio slateri
CTTTCCTCTAGCGCTGTTAACCGGACGCAGCATGCTTGCAGATCCGCTTTAAATTCCCTTATTTCGTTCCTAGTTTCGCTCAGATCGTTATATATGTATATCATACTTTAACCCTTGATGCGAATAAAATAAGGGCATTAAAATCGCAGCTTAAAACAAACGCAGTCATTGCTATTGCTATGCTCAACAGGATTCCATTCCTGACAGATATTGTTCAACGAAAGCTCATATGAAAAACCCGAGTCCTGTTCAGAAAATTCTCCGATGGTACCCAAGCAACACTACCTGAACATCACCGCCTCGCACGTCTAAATCAGTTCGTTCGCTGTACTGTCGACCGTTACAGAAATACCACAACGAATGAATGATGAACATAAAGATTACCTAATTCATCGACTACCAGCTCACCTTCCGGACCTTAGAACGGCCTCTGATGTGGACAAATATTAATCACGTATGTTTTGTTACATAAATACATAATATATGACGTAAGCGGTTAATCGTTAAGTCTTTAGAGTAGGCATCGCGAGCCAGCGCTGTTTTACCTATTAACGGTAACACAAAGAGTTGTTCGCTGGCCCCGCGATGCAAAAGTTGTTATTTCTAGTTCGGCCGCTTGTTTAACAGCGGGGAGCTCGCGCGGGCCCGGACTCGATTCGAGCGCCCGCCGGCTGCAGCGGGCTCCCTCGGGTGCACTGACCCAGATATTATGTCATAAAGATGGCGAGACAAGAAGTCCCACGAGGACACGCCACGGTCACACATATAGAATAATTACCTTCCTTTGATTGGTATTTTAATCTTATCCATCCAGCTTGTGTGTGTATGTTGAAGAAATCAATGATTAAAATCGGCAGCACTCTATTTTATGACAAAAATGATAAATGACATTTCTCTCACGTATTTGACCTATGCGGTTTAAGCGAGATAGCATGCGCTCACCGCTCATTCTCACACTCACTCATTTTCGGCGCTTACGATGACTGTCACACTTAATAAAACGAGATATTCGCGTAAGGTCAATTAAAGATCCAGAAGAAACACGTTAAAGGCAGTACGACTTCTATTGTCCTAGATATCAGAAATATATGGCAAAAGATATAGATTGTGTATATAGCAGCTCGTGTATTTCTCGAGTACTGGTGCACGTAACTTTAGTATAAGAATAACAGAGACTAGTCGAGCCGTGCGGCATTCCGCAGTGATCATTTAAAAAGCGGTAATTTTTTAGACCGTAGTATCTATCTTTCGTCATTAGCCGGCATGATAAGCTTTAAAATGAGGGGAAAATAATGAAATTTGATAAAGGAATAAGGAAGATCTCGCTTCAGACGCTCCAGACAGGGAAACGGGCGAGAGAAATAAAACATATGATGATTTATATAGCAGAGAACAAACAACTAGGCAAAAGAAAGGCAATTCCTGCTATTAAATTAATATTTTTCTATTGTGTTAAACATCGTGTTACTAACCCGACAATCGTTAGTTCAATTTATTTAAAATCATTCCAAAGCACTGCTTTTTAACTTATTAACTTATTAATTGCCACTAATAATATTATTCATACTGGAGGGTGTTCGTGTGCACAGACATACCAGTGCACGTACAATGTCCATTGCTGACGCGGTCACCGGACAGATTCGTTGTACGGGGCCATCGGCGGCGCGGCCGTTGCTCCGCCACATAGCACCGCACGGACACACAAGTGACCCGGGGCCGCCGCCGCACTCGCGGTACCTCTATCTTTATACTGCCATGTAGTAACCTTATCGAGACAAAATAAAACAATATCTTAAGTCTTTGCCGTCGACGAATGGTTACAAAACTGCATTAGGTAATGTTATTGCTGTTTCATAGGAAAATGGTGTAACGTATCTTTGTAGCCATAATCGTCGGTCTACCTTTTATTCTAAAATTTTGGAATATCTATTTTGTATTCGCTGAACGAAATGTAATATGTTAGATAAATAAGTTTTTTTTTGTTAAAAACAGCTGATGTCTTCCTAATTATTTTCTTTTAAAATTTCAGTAGATTCCTAATTATGTTACTTCTCTCACAAAAATACTAACGATGCTATCATACTTCTGTGTACCGCTGTCCGTAGAGAATGACGCGGGCCAATTAAAAAGCTGTTTTGCTATAACTTGACATGCACTAGGTGACAAGAAAACACATTGCGGGAGTGTGTCCAAACGATACGCTACATTACACATTGAAGAAGGAATATGTAACTATGCTACGGACACTTTCAACACGGCTTTTGTTTGTCTCATTCCTCATCCTTTCCTTATTAGAAAAGGATGATGAAAAGGGGAGAAAAAGTCGTTCGGGGAAATTTTATAGGTAAGTGCTAAGTGCGTAATTATTTTTCTTGCTTGTTCTGAGTGGTCTGATCTGTGACTGTGACCGGGTGTATTTGTTTTTGCATTTTCATAATTAAGCCTTTGATGCTTTGTTACTAGTTATTTAAATGACTTCACAATAATTGACGCCTTCCCAGCAAATAATGTGACATCATGTACGTCCGTATGTAAGTAATTTACTTTTATTAAAATTAAATATGTAAATGGTAAGCGGTGGGCTCGGTGCGCGGACAAGTACAAGGAAAATGACATAAACGATCGTAATATTAATAGTTTCAACATCATTTACCCTTTAAAGAACAAATAATCGTTGTAATATGTCGTGGAATTGTATTACATACGTCCCACATACAAAGTTATTTAGACGTTTCTAAATAAGGACATCGATAACGTGTTAACTTGGGAAATAATCCGTTCACATGAATTAAGTGGACATTTATTATACGACCGGTTGATTTTTTATGCGAGTTCGAGATGAAATGACCGCGTCGAGTGCGCACCCATGATTGCAGCCGATACGATCGCCGAAACTACGGCACTCCCCCGGCGGAGACGGCGGCGGCGGCGGCGGGGAATTTCTCATTGAATGCGTAATAAGAGAGATATGCAGTGAATGTTAAGTTCCCCCGAGTGAGGGGCACGTGCAGGACAGGAGGGCACAGGCCAGCGTGGGCGGCAGGGCGGCCGGGCGGCCGGACGGCGCGGGAGGGTGCCGCGGATTGATCTAGCGCCCGATGTATCGAGAGTATGGTCGACGGCGATCGCCACGTTACACTTTGTACAAGTCGAGATTGTATGTTGTCAACCGTGCACTTATTTTTGTGAAGGTCGTCGTTGTAGTAATTGTTTATACACCAAAGACGGCACTGGGCTAATTTAGAAATTGTCAAGTTCCGACGCGGTCCAAGCAGTCGGTGCGGACAACTTGAAACTTGTTCAGACTCAACTTTATTCATGACCATATCATGGTTACATCGTGACTGAAGCTTATTTCGTTAACGTAAATATTATTGTATGATACGCCTAGGCCTCAAATCCAATTAAGGATTATAATTCGGTCCGCTTCTGTATGAACCTTAATGGGCATAGGCAGTGGGAGAAGGTGTATGCCAGCGCCGCGCGGCGGTGACGGAGCCCGCGGTGCCGCGGAGGGATCTATCAACTCTGCAGACATTTGTCAAGGTTCATTTTCAAAATAATCTATTTGATAGTGTATTTTTCAGTCGGAATATTCTATAAATTAAAAAAAAATGATAACGGATGATATATCTATTCATAGAAAACAAATAATTTAATTCCGATATTCCAGTGTATCAAGTATTGTTGCAATGTTTCTACATCAACGACTATTATTAATTATTATTTTCAACTATATATTTTCATCGTTAGATTGTATTGTTCTAAAGCTTGTAACAAGGAATCGAACGGCCATTAACAAAGATCGTAAGCTCAGCTTTTACTTTGAAATCCGCCAGTGTAACTTCTTCAACACACAAAAGGCGTGTCGGGGGCACCGGCAGCATCCATAAAACATCTCCACTCGCGAGAGGCCCGCGCGCGAGCCGAGCGAGCCGAGCGAGGCGACGGCCGCGGTGAGATAACTCGCATCAGTTTTTCTGCCGCCGACCGAATCCCCCGACGACGGCTTCTCTTAGATAAAATATTCCCCGCTTTATGTGACGAATAATAAGCTGCGGACTGCGGACTGCGGCGGGCGCGATCAAATAAATCGTACTAAATCTCCTGCGACTGGTACTTTGTGAACGTTTTATTTTATAACTAAAAATCAATGTTTGTATGTTTGTTTGCTCTATGCGTTCCAAAACCATTGATCAGATTGCGATGAAACTTTAGTCGGACGATCCGAGAACGCCCGCAAAGGTTAATAGCCCAAAAAATCTACATAAATAAAAAAATGATTTGCAAATATATTAAAATAAATTACATAACAACATTTCAAAATGGCGGCATTCTGCATTATTCATTTCACCATGTAAAACCGACATTGTAAAAGGTGATCTAACGATAAAAAATAAAATACAAACATAATTCATTAATTATTAAAAAAAATGCACAAAAATCTAAACAGTAAAGGTCTTGTGGATTAAGATAAAACGATATCGTTTACGTTGCATTGTTGTTTACATTATTTTTTTATGAAAACATCGTCGATATTTTGGGAAGAGAGGCAAAGGTAATTGTGTTGTACAGCCATCGGTCGTAGTATCAACAATCGACCAGCACTACCCACGTCGCAGTAGTGGGGCATTTGTCATTTCACCTTATAAAACTAACGTTGTAAAAGGCGATCTAACGATAAGGTATAAAACATATATTAGGCGCACGGCAGTGTAAGAGATTTAACATAGTTAAAGTTTTTGTGGAGAAAGCTACATTTTTTCTATACTATATGATAGACAAAATAAAATAAAACAAAATATTCATATATTACGTTCATCAAAGATAATAGAATCTAAAGGGAATTATGGTCGAAGCGTTCAGTAAAACGCTCTGTTGCGTCTCAGTATTTATAATTACCGTAAAAAGTTATCGTTTTTAATTAAACTTTTTGCACAATGCTTTGATATTATTTTGACATATTTGATGAGACTTCAATAAACAGAGTATGCAACCAAACACTCTTTTCTTCGCGTGGCATTGCTACGTGTGCCGCGTACAGCAAGTTGGACAATAAAAAAGCGGTGACAACTAAATTGAATACAACGATAATCGTCGAGCCTTAAGTTGATAAAACCGATATTGTTTTAAATAATCTCGAAGTTTTGAGCCACTCAAACAACGACACTCGTGGTATTGTCGGTGGAGTGCCTCTAAATGACCGGCCTGCGACGAGAAGCGAGCATGTATAAAAAAATACCATTTAAGTTTTTAAACAGCATTTTTGTCTTTAAAACTTATTCAATTGGCTTCATTCAAATACAACACACAAATGTATACTAGCATATACATTTGTTTTCAAATCGACGAATCGGCGATCGCGATTCAATGCCGATTTCTTACTGTTGTACGAGTACGGCGGAAATGACATAAGTAATGTAACGTATTGCAGGGCGCCGGGGCCGCGCCGCCACATCGAGCTAGCTAATATTCATTGAGACATTCTGCAAAACGTATCGAGGAAAAATACGAGTACGCGGAACTATGACAAAGATGGCGTTCGATGTGTCCGTAAAAACGCCCCCGCGCCCCCGCAGCCCCCGCAGAGGAAACAAAATGTATATTGTATGAGTCGCTGAATTTCAAGTACTTTTTTGTAGCTTTAATGGATTGTGCCACGTCGGCACTCCGCCGCCCGCCCGCGGCTCCGGACCAGATAATATATTATCACAACGCTAAAATATCTGTACAAATACTTTACCGCGCGTACAAACGGACGAAGTTTCCCCGAATTACTTTTTATACATATCCTCATTAATCATAATTCATAATCATGATATTTAATAATTCGTTGCTAAGTCGCTTACTGCTGTGCGCAAACAATTTGCCTGCCATATCAATAACATTTTATGTAATTTGAATAAACATTTCCAAAAAAAAATATGAATAGATAGATAGTGGGTATGCGGGTGAGTGCGCGGCGAGTCACCGTGCGAGCATCAATCATAGCGCCTGTTGCAGCGCCGGGCCGCCGGACCCACGCAGGCCCTCGCGCGAAACTCCCAAAGTGAGTTGATGTTTAAGCAACTGATTGATTGTGGTACTGTCAGCGCATCGCCAGCATTTAGAGCACCCTCCAAAGGACGCCGGCCAGTAGCGTTTGAATTCTTGGCTTTTGAAAGAAACGGAGCACTGCCGAGCACAGGCAGCCGGGCACACTGCACCGGCGCTGTAATAACGAGAACTTATATTAATTAATATTATGCATAATATGAGCACCCACGCCCATGTTCCAGACGGGTAGTAAGCCCGGCAAACTTCGTTCTGCCTCAGAATTAATTTATGATGATTAGTATCTTATCAGTGATTGGTGGGCGGCTGGCTCTCGGGTCTATTCCCTTCATTGAAGCACCTTGAGATGATAGACAACATTTTTCCTTTACTCTATAAGTCATATACACTTAGTAGATTCTGTCATGTCATCTGAGGTAACGTCACGTACGGAAAATGAATGAGAAAACGAATTTCCTTGTTTTTTTTTGTGAATTTTTCATATTTTTATTAGTTCTAATGCTATTCGGGGCGGAGACAATTCAGAATTAAAAAATCTGTGCAGCCGGTACTTAGTTACACGTGGAGTAAGTAAGTATCATAACTTTCTTTTATATTTATTTTTTTAAAGAAGTAGGTGGCAAACGAGCAAGCGGTGCACCTGATGTTAAGTGACCGCTACCCACAGGCCTCAGCGACAAGCAAATGATCGCAGATGCGTTGCCTACCTTTAGTAGACAGGAGGATAGGACAAACGAAAAGACGATATTTCCTTTTCCTATTTATCCCCTCCCCGGTCAACTTCATTTCCTCTTCCCACCCTCCCCTTATCAGAAATGAACGGAAAAGGAAAGAAGAGTAGAGGATCAGACAAAACGTAGAGTACTCCTACTTCACGCCTTTATTCTGTTAGGTCCTGGTATTTCACCGGTCGAGCCGGCCCATTCGTGCAACAGATGTTGTTGTTGCGAGCTTTGCCACTGTTAAAATATGTAGATAACTCGATACCTATCAAGAGTACTACCAGTTCTGTTCAGCTACTATTACAATAATAATACAGTCCATAACCGGACCTAAGCAAACTCTAGCAAATGTGGCTCCCTCGATAACTTAAGGGTAATTCATCAATAGACAAATAAAGCGTCCGTTCGATAACGTCTTCATCCATCACTTATTGATAATGCGTTCGCGACATCGAGCTCTACTCGCGGCAACCCTTCCGCCGGCGCCGCCGGCCATCCATCCTCGTTACATTAGCAGCGCCGACGCCGCGCAAACAACCTCGCTGCCGATACGCGACACGCACTGCCTCATCGCTTACCTACTTTCAACCTTAGAACAACTTATGTCACTAACAATAAGCTCATACGACTCATATTTAAAACCATATGACGCGTAAATGTCTTTGAGAAAAAAATCAAACACATATGATTCAGAACCGCGACATATTCACGTAAATGAAATCGAGCGCTGTAATAATGAACTGAAGCGCGCGTTGTACCAGTTACTAAATGAACCTCTATAAGAACAAACGCGCAGTAAGTATCTTTGTCTCATATGTTTTCAGGGCTCTGAATTTGTTAGTTTGAAGTAAAGTTAAAAATAAATGTCGTGATAAATACTTAGTTTTAACTTAATTTAAACTGTAAATCAGAGTTACAAAATAAAGTCAAGGTTATTTATCGAAGTATTACGAACGAGTCAGAGTATCTTTTAGGGCAACGAAGAGTAATTTTAGGCAAAACACGTTAAAAGAAGAAGCACCCGCCGATGTACTATTGCTTGCAAAAGTCGTTTGTTACGACCTCCCCCCCACCCGGAGCCGGTCGCACCGAAATTATAACATGACGATGTAGATACCGCCGTGAAAAAACAATAAAACATTTGAGTACGTCACGCCTCGCGAACATTCCGGCCGTAACAACCGTGGACAGTATCTCCCTTGCGATTTATAATGTATCTGTTTTATTACCATAGGGGGCGCGGCGGGCGGGCGCGGAGCGCGGGACGCGGGACAAGACGGCGGCCGCTTTACAGCGCGCCGAAGAAAGCATGTACGAACTTTATTACAGTCATTTCATTTTTATAATTTCACGCCGCCATCGGTATGGAGTCATACCATGGCTTTAAGATTCGAAAGAAAAACAAAAATTAAAAAGGAATGTCCAAAGCGCAAACAACATCGCCAATATCAGTCGTCAAGTGAGATGCAATGGAAAGCAATGTTTGATCTAATTTTATATATTTAACTACTGTGTTATGAGTAATATTCTTCTTATTTTGTTTAATAAATTTTACAATTGGTGCGTATCCTAACCCGAGTAAGGCCGTCTGCCTTGATAGCGGTACCAAATAACAGAACGGCGTGCAGCGCCTGCCAGATACGGGACTGTTTATCTTCGGATGGGACTTAATAAGAATAGTTTAATTACATTTGATTGACGTTGAAAGTAACAAAGGTGACATTAGAGCGAACGTGCACTCGCAACCTAAAGTAAATCAAAAGGGAAACGACTCTGCCACGAGTCTGGCAACTGTTTTCGATAATAACAGTTAGGCCATAAGTCATTACGTCATTAGCGCTTGTTAGTGAGTCGTTCCCAAAATGAACCATAACAATTTTGAGGTGCGTTTGCGGCGTATTTACTGAACGTTGGCCGAAACTACCTCCACCGGCCTCCGCAACTCTGCTTTATGTCCCGCGGATGTAACGCTCCGTAAAACGATCTTAATATCGCATAAACATTTTACTCGCCGGCGGCATATGTCACAATAAGGAACGAGACGCTCAGATTATTGCTCAAATAACTTTAAAGGCGGAGATCGCACGGCTCCTTTTACGCGTCGACAGACGATAACCCAATAATGGCAGCACTAATCCTTGAAATGAAATGGTTATTTCCGCCTTTTTACATGAACTATTATAGGCCAATATCAATATAAAGTGAGCACCTGCTCGGCCGAGTGCGCGGCCGACACATGCGCGACTCTAAAACTCAATTATTGTGGGTGGCTTCAGTTTAAATCGTCGCCCGGACCCCTGTTGTTACAATAAAAATATTTTTTCTCACCGACACACCCTCGTCCGCAATTTCGCCGGCTTACACTCGCTGTGGGAGCCAGTAAATATTTTACTTATATTAATTTTAAACTTTAACTGATATGTCACTGCAAATCAGAATTTTGCAATATATATAAATAGGCATAGTAGTGCGCTGTGGTACCTCGGTAAAAACGGATACCGATCAGTTTCTCTGCCGGTGCTTGAGGATCCCGGCTTGAATGTGTCGAACTATTACTATAACTCGGACGGTAAGCCGGTAGGTATCTGCGTTTATAAGACGGAATGCACATGCAGATTCCTTTCCACTCGTAAGAAGCATTTACCATTCGAGATCATTTTTTTATATAAGAAGGTGTCAAACGAGCAATCGGTCATCTGATGTTGAGTGACCACTACCCATACCCCCCTATGGGTAGTGGTCAAGGTGACAACAAGCTAATGAGGTGCAGATGCGTTGCCTACCTTTAATCTACAGAAGAGGGGGTAAACAGAAGAGTGATATTAGCTTCTCCTATCCATGTCCTCCCCCTTCAAATCTTCTTCCCCGAAAAAAATTAGCTTAAAAAAACATGAGGACTATAAACTAAATGAAACTTCAAAAATAAAATTATATAGCTGCAGGACTATTCAAAACTAGTTAATTTGCACGGAGTGCAACAAGACCAAGGGGCGGGCGAAGCGAAAATTTAAAGCAAATCCCCTGCGAAGTTCCCGGTCGACTTACTGCGTGAGTGCACTATGCGCCTCGCTACGTACATCGCTGGCGGCGAGCGGGCCAACCTGCGCTCTACGGAGCGGCAACACAGGCTGCGCCAGCGGCACACGCGACCTTGTCTCGGCGGCCGACGGTAGTTGACAATTATATTTTTTCGGCCCTACTAAGCTTTATGCCTACGTCGCGTCGGCGCGCGCTCGCTCGTAATGGTCACTATATTAGTGATTGTTAGCTCTCAATAAAGTATTTTCATGTTTTTTTGCCACGGGCGCATTATAAGGCCGTGGGAGCGGACTCGTGTGGGTGTTGCGTAATGATTTTGTGAGGTGTTTTGAGATGAAAGGCCTTTATTCCGATGCCATGGAGCGGCGGAACTGCCTCGATTGCGAAACTGATCAATCTTGTTAGTTGACCTTTTTATTAATAGAATTTGATTGTTATTATTTACAATAAATTTCGATCTTACATCGTATTGTTAATATGTATTTTTTTCATTTGCAAAAGGAAGCAACTCTATCCATACTACCGATTGTTAATCACATTTTGAAAAAATCATTATATTTTTGAAAGAAAAAATGAAAATAACTAACAAACGAAAACGGTTTAGTTTTCGTTTGTAATTTATTTTATCTCAAAAATAAAATAAATATGCGCTCACGCCCGTAGCCCAGAGGGGTAGGCAGAGATCACGGACTTCCATTTGGCGCGATCTTGGCACGCCTCTCTCGCTTCATCTACATCCATACATCTACGCATACATGCTCGTCGGTTACGGGTACTCCTTATAT
>DWTW01002815.1:0-10600 GCA_018246275.1 Papilio slateri
GGACCTCCGACAGGTTCGAAACTTGCCGGTGGCAACGCCGAAGTAAGAAAACGTGAATTAAGCCGTTTATTTTATAAATAGTTATAAGTGTTAATTAAGTTGAAATAAACTTAGTTAAAAGAGATACTAAAAAGTTTTCCTGTGCTAATAACCACAGAAAATATTAAGTTGAATAAAATAAGGCGTGATATTCACTATTTATAAAATTACATACAACAACTACAATAAGAGATATCGTAAATACAACCAAATTATTTTTAATCGCAGCCGTCAGCTGTTGCATACATTGTTTATATCCCGAAGAACATGAAATTACAGTGTTTGGTACACTGGTACATTATCATACTCCACAAGATCATTTTAATTGCCCTCAATTCCTTTATTCACAATCATTACAATGCGGCATTTTAAAACGTGTACAATCGACAACGTTCAAGGTTGTTCATTGTCTTCTCTTTCAATACTGGGCAATTAGTTCGAGGACTTGAAAACTCAAAGCTCCGCCATAATATTACAATGTATGATTCATTTTAATGTCGATAGTATCTCCAGCGCTCGCGCCCCTCGAACTAAATATAGGGGGCGGATATAAAGTCGGCAGAGGTAAAAAAATAAATTGGTTGTGGCGATGCACGTGTGTGGATCGGATTATTAAATTGTTTCATTAATTGAAATTTTGTTAGATGGAATTTCACATGTAAGAATCGATTGTTAGAACTAACTTCATTATTGATAACGTCACACATGAAAAGGACCAAGGAGGTACCAGGAATGAAGCAATTCAAAATTCCGACATCCTAAAATTAAAACAGTTCAATAGTATTTTTTTATCATTGTAGTGCCAAAGTGTTTTCCGGCTGTGTGACGAATTGTATGTTTTCCTATGCTAGCATTGAGTCAGTATATTTTTCAAGGTATTTGTAAAGAAATCATATTTTCAAATATCAATTTACTTAATGAATACTAGTATGCATAAATTTATTATTTTCCTTCCTGTTTATGTTTATAAAAATACTGGTGCCTCAATAACCTATGTCGATCATAGAACGTATGAACCTAGACTTCATTATGTCTTCGAAATATTTCTGGCATGCATATAGATGCCTATATTACGTTTGTCAGGACTAATTGCACATGAAATTACATTTAATTTCATGCTGTAACATATTAGTAGATATTTCAAAAGTATGTTTGGTATTTTGTGCTAAAAATATGACCATTCACGTTTATCCTCATTACAAAATTAACTTAATTTTCATTATTCCGACGTAACCGCTCTTCAGGTAATCGCGTTTCTTATTGGCTCGTTTAAATGCGAATTCTGTAGAAATAAGAATTTTTCAACTTGTCCTTGTACATTTGAAGCCTCCTTAATTTATCTGTCGTGCACGATAAGTGCGATCTCTCGCTTAGTTATTAATTACGCAATTTCCTTTTAAACTTTTTCACTTCCTTTTAGGTATTATGGTTAAAAATGGTCAAAAATGTATACTATATATGCTTTACGAGGCATGACTATATGGTCGAAATAACCATAGTGTGGTAGACGAATGTGTGATGGAAACGAATAGGTGATGGACTAAAAAAAAGTCATCAACCGGTCGATAAATGTTTTTATCGTCTTCATTGTTATAATCCAATTAGAATAATCAGAAGCTACTTTTAACAAGATATTATTTGATTTTTTGCAAGTTTGCAAAAAAATAATTAGTAGATTTGCCTGTGCCAAAAAACAAAGACTTAGACTTTTATATTCAGTATCCACAAGGTGTATATACACAATATAAAAGTCTTTTGCAGGGACTTCAAAACGCTAGGCATTTAAAGCAAAGCTAGCGGCTTATATCGATTCGATCCTGTACCTAGGGTTCACGGCAACGGCATATCACCCTCCTGTATCAGGGGATACGGCATCCCTTTTACAATATATCTATAATTCCAACCTCAAGAGCACCGTCTAGTCTTTTTACCTTTGACTAATAATATTTTAATGTTAATGAATTATTTTTTTATTAAAATAGTGTTTCTTCTTGCTCTTTGCATTTGTAAGAACAATCACAACTATTATAGATTAATGTTTCGTAGTTAAAATAATTTAAACTGTTTGAAACAATTGATTTTCTTACCGTCAACGCACTATTGCTTCAAATTCCATTCACATCGTATGAATCTCAATTTATGAGCAAAAAAAGTTATTAACAAAGTATGTACATGTATATTATTTGAATGTAATAAAATATCGATGTAGTGACATTAAAATAATTAGGTTATTAAACATTTGTACAACAAAATCTCGAAAGCTATCATAAAACTTTAATCTCCAAGATTAAGCGAAATGCATTACAGCTATGATTGATATTCCAACCTTAAACAACTTCATAAACACTCAATTCTCGAGTTCGTTGCGTCATTTACATTCCATTTATCGAGTTTAATTTCTTCGAGGTCAATGCCGTCGCCGATGTTTGACATCAATTAAACTTTGAACGTTTAACATAAAAATAATTATGTTATTTATTAACAACGTCGAATATTGTATGGAAATAATTTCAACAGGTCTGACGAAGTCGGTAATCCGTAGCATCATGAACAAATCAAAACGTTCTTTGTTTTTATTCACTGCTCATCTTCCGATCCATTGTGAACGTCTATTTAGTCCTAAGAGCTTGGCAGCTAGCCTCTGCAAACCTATATTTAAGGACACGATGAAATAAAAGTACATCGGCGTACGTCCCATTCCAGCACGACCGTACGAGATAAATGGACGGTAAAGCCGCAGCGGTCTCTCAAGGAGACGCGTTCTCACGGCCCGTGCCCGCCGCACACTTTTTGTTTCTGAGTTTGAGGTCGGTGCATCCCGTTCCGATGCTAGATGTGACCGTTGCACGCGCGATTACGATCACAAAAACTATACGATTGAGCGAACTCGCAAACGAACCAGTTCTATCACTACCTGCTCGAGCTCGCTCCTTTTTTACAAGCCATTTCACTATTTATGATATCACGTTACCGTTCCTATCGAATATAAGTGTACAGTGTAGTACCTAAAATAGCATGAAAGGATCGTATGATGAGCATGCTCCTGTTAGTATGTAAACTGGTCGAGAGCTTTCGCGTTAATTAGACATGGCCCTCGTCGCAGAACACCTCTCCTCATTATTTACCGCTTCATTAAGCTCACTCGCGACCGGCGCCTGTCAAATTTGAACGTACGCCGCATCGGACGCCGCTTGAAATATAGTCACATTGTTCTACAATAGTCAAACTCGGCGCCGCTAATAGTCTTCGGAGTTTCTCTCATTCAACGATACTCCTTCGTAGCCAAGTCTATCATTCATAAATAGAACATTGCACAACTGTACATAATGTATTAAGCTGTAACTTATCTTGCTTGGTATAATGCTAGTATGCTACAAAATTTCCTTGTACAAAAACGAAACTGTTCACTTTAGTAATTTCGGTAACGCGCGGAAATGATGCTCGACCAGTAATGACGCCCACGCGAAGTAATAAACAATAAAAAAACCAAAATGAGGATGGTTTTTACGAAATAAATTTCGTGTACAGTTACAAATGGTCCGTATAATAAACTGTTAATCGACATTCTCCGATTACAGAACTCAGATTCAAATAACTTCTACAATATTATATTAATCAAAACCCACATAAAGGAAAATCAACAAAGTTGAATAACATATTTATATTTTAACGCAGGCGATACTTATAAATCATAATAAATGTTGGTAATTGATAGAAGAGGTAACGTGACAACATTTGGTAAGTGATTTGTAAAGTATTATTGATTTAATAAATGTACCAGAAACCACAACCTTATTTATGTCCTCAATATCTTATTTAGCGATTTAAGAGGTATTTTTTACTTCTCCGGATATTATAACAAACAATTAATTTCCCATCTCTATCAGTAGATACTGCTCAAAGGTCTTTACATTGACCGCTACTGTGATACCTTTCCACAATTTCGCATTATTTCGTTCCTCGGACGTCATTCAAAGAAAATTATAATCTAGTGGCTCCTCGAAACAAACCCTTTGCGAGTCACGTTCCGGCCTCGCTAAGTTCTGGCCGATTATTTCTACTTTCTTATTACTGCCCGGGCGGGGGTCATTACGTTAGCGTCAGTTGGTGAACGCTTCGGACAGCCGATACGCCATATGTTAACTGCCTTAAAAAGTTTAAATTTAGCCATGACAGCGAACTTCGTGTAATTGATTAATGGTATCTCGGGGCGGACGTGTTTGAACGCCTCGATCTTTTTTTTTTGAATCCGAATCCCTAATAATACGTTTTGATTGTTTAAAAAGATCCGAAATAATAGACACGCCATATGGCCGAAGACACAGATTCACTTTGCAACAGTTGTTCGTAATCTAACCTTTTTTATGTAACCGCGACAGGTTGTGGAGTGAGTATAGGAAAGGAAATTCCAGATTTTTATTCCAATGCTTCTATGGATCTCTAAAAACGTTACAGCTATGCGGCGCGAGTGTGGGAATGGAATTGATATGTTGATGAAGATATTTGTTAAAGAACGCTTTGTGAAATGATTAAAAGACGTAGAATCAAACATAATTTTAAAGTTTTTATACCATTAAGTACTAAGTTATATTTTATAAAACCTACTGAAGAAAAGTTTTATGTATTGAATTTGATTTTGTTGTTTAGGAACGTAGCACTACTTGCATAACTTTGATAAAATTTACCGTAATCTTAAAAAAAAAAATATTTCTTTCTTTCTACGGATATAAAATAAAACCTACTGCCGACCCCACATTAGTGGGAAAAGAGCAGGGACATGATGAAATAAAACAAACTTTTAAAATTTGTTTTATCTATTCCAATGTTATATAACAAGTCGACAAATAGTTTTTTATCTATGCAATGATTCTAAAAGTAAATCACACGAGTTTGCTAAAAATAAAATCAAACAGAAATATTAATTAAAAAGGAAAAAATAAATGATACACTATCGCAGCTTGAATTTCCAGAGCCGCGGCTGAACATTGAATGAAAGACCTAACGAAGCCGAGGACATTTCATACACGTCATGGTGAACGTACATTTACCTTGCTGTGGATTCTTGACGGCTCTAATTAAGTATGCGGTAAAAATTTATTACCGCCTCTATGTGAACTCATACGAGCTTTTAAAAACGGCACATTATAAGAGAAGTGACGCAATTAAACTCAAGCTGCGGAAGGATATTTTTTAAACTAAAAAAAGTATTATGGGGTAAGACGACAGGTTTTGTACATATGTTTTAAATAAATACTTATAATGTCTACTTATTTAAAAAAAGGTTGCAACATCTGAACTCAACTTATGAGTAGAATGTATAATATAATTCATTCAGGTTTAATAAATATTAGCTTCCATTTGCGTAGTCTTCCATTGATGTCCTCTGGTAATGTGTCCTGCTCTGCGCGTAAAGGGGGGTTCGTATGTAGTCATTATTCTGTACGGAAATGTGTCTGTTAATTAAAGGAGTCTATAAGGAATGAACTGACTTGTTATTAATATTGTCGTGTAAATTATGTGACACTGTAATTGTTTTTATAGGAGTTGTCGTTAGCATAGTATGGGCATGTTCTGAGGACGGAAGAATGGCATGTGACAAGGAAAATTTTTGATATGAATGTGGAGGGATATGTCGGTAGGGGTACGCTTATGACGTGTAACTATTATAATAATAAAAAATAAACACTCTAATTGTTTTTAATAAAATCAACTAATTCGTAACATTTGTTGCAGATTGGCGGGCGCTGGCATGCCAGGTATGGGCGGCGGCACGCTCGGCAGCGGGCACTGCCAGCTTGCCAACCAGCCGCTGGTGATGCCGGTGTTCCCGCTGCGCGCCACTCAACCCAGCCCGGTCCCCGTCTACTCGCCCTCGCGCTTCCACATCGACAAGCGCTGCCAGCACCGCTGCACCTGGAAGTGTCTCGCCATAGCCATGATATGCCTCTGTGTCATACTAGCGGCGATGCTGGCTTACTTCATAGGTAAGTTCACTGTCATCTCTATCCTTCTTACTAATAATAATGTATGGACTTCTGATTCGCTTTAAAGAAGCTATCCTGATAGTACATTGAAAGAGGTATGTCACTATACATTTAAACTATAGTTGCATGATGCAAATAATTTTAAATAGATTTTACGATTAGTTTTATTTCTGATATCATCTAAACATATTGACAAATTTCTTATAGTAACTCATTTAAGTCCAGAACATATTTCAACAATGTCTAGTTCGTTCCATCTTAAACCCAAAGGATGTAAACAAAGGGCTTCATTTTAACCAACTTTTTCTCACATTACCTTATAACATTAGCTAGCCCTATTATACAATTTTACTACACTTTATCTCACAATTGCTATTTACATAAAACTAAACTGAGTCAGTTTATATCGTAAATTTCTAATTCTAACAGGCACCGAAGGGATTGGAATTTAATCTTAGCTCTCTATTGTTATTTCAGAATTGATTTATTTACTTTAAATTACGTATCTTTCAACAAATAATATAATACTTATACTTTGATACTAACGATATTTTATTATATAAGATTTTTATGTAATTGGTTTACAAAAAATCGCTACAGATTTTTTTTAAGTAAAAATCACAAACTCATAGAAACTTTCCAACTACTGAACCCCGACTGTTTAGACAAGTATTTCAAGTTTCTTAATTATTAACCCTCAACGAGTAAGTTAATCCATTTTCTAATACAAAGCTACAAGAAGAAGAACAATTTATCTATGTTCATAAAAAACCAGCGGGTCGTCCGAATGTATATCGTTAAGGTGTTCCTTTAATAACTTACAACCAATGCCGATCAAATTATACGCATTATAAATCTCTTTTTATCCGTTAGCTTTACTGAGTGGATTCCGTTTGAACTGTCATTCTTAATTCCTCTTAGACAATGTCGTCATTATTGGAAAGGACTGTTACAACAAAAATACATTTTGTTAGATTTTGTTACATTCTTAGAAAAAAACATTACTAAGAAATTGAAAATAAAATATAATGCTTTGAAAATTATAGTAAAAAGTTGTCGTTTATTAATCGACATGCAGTTTTTCTATTGAGCCATACAAGATTGCATACAATATAAAACACTATAGCTTAGTAATTTAGTGACATCCTCTACCCAATCAAATCCTCTTCCCCTTCCTTTTCTTATTAGAAAAGGAGGAGAAGGGGAAGGGGAAGAAGACTAGATTAGGCCTCATGCCAGCTGCTCTTAAATAGACTTAATTACTAATAGTAATACTTAATTAAAATTATTTATATGAAAAGTCTAAAAGAAATCATAAGGCATTAAATAATTATAATTTTATGACTACGTAGTGTCAAATATTTCTTTCAAAGTTTCATATAGTTACATCTAATAGCTATCAAGTCTTTTAAACAATCCGGGTAGACAGAAATAACATAACTCACATCTTTGTAGGTGCGAAACATGTCCTTAAGTTTTTACCTCACGTAGGGCAAGACGGGCCTCCTGGTTAATCCTAATCTGGAGATTTCGAATAGATTCGAACGGAATTAGGATTGGAGGACGAAAAATTTTAGGAAGCTTTGAAAAGATTTTAAGAAGTACATATTTTACACCTACATTATTTTTATTTATTGTAACTACATACGCAACATTAAGAGTTATAGCCCGCAAACATTCTAATATTTTATTCAAAGCCAAATCCACTAATACAGTGAGATATTTCTTTGTACCCACAAAACAGATGCAAATGTGTGGATTAAACATCGATGTTGCAAGGAGAGTAGACGTGAGGCATTAGTCTCTCGCCGTTCTTTGTTTAGGTTTCAAACCGGCAAGCGTATAAAAAACTATTCAAATATTTAAACAAAAATATAAACGACGCGCCTAACTTGAGGCAGCGCGCCTCGGCCTCTCGCTTCTGCGTTAGCGGGGTAATAAATAATCTCACACTTCCACGTCGCATATCATTTTACTACGGATATATCAGGCTCGCAATCCCGGCCTATCCGCGAAACGACCAATCATAATTTACGTACACCATACCTAAAGCTCCATAAATCACGAAAGTAATCCTATCTCGATTTAACCCGGAATAACTTTTTATTTGCGACCCGATAAAATATCTTATACGCGGCAACCGCTTTCATAACCACGATGAGTTTTTTATTTAATAAATAAGTAACACGTATATCGTTACTTGTATTTTGCGATTTCAGTTTATTATAAATAAAAACACTATTTAAAAAAATATGTAAGTTTGATATAAATATGGACTTTTTGCCAATGTCAAAGATAGTACTGTGAGCGCAAGTATGCTAGAAGCGAAGATATTTTGTAAATATTAACAGAAAAGACATGATATTTTAGACATCATTTGCCAGTAGGTTAATGACTTCGTTGTTTATTTTAGCGATGGAAATGAATATGCAATTAATACAATATATAGTTATAGATAATTAGAATGGCAAGTGGCTGTATTTACCTTTCTGGATTAATGGCTCCGTTCACCTACTCGATGAACGTGATTTATTCATAAAGCTATTTCTGTCTCTAATTCAGTTGACCGCATGCGAGAGTTCATAACGATAAAACTTTAGACCGCAGACACGTTTAAGAGGTCGCAAAAATAGCATCAAAGTCGAATCCAGCCGCAACCGGAGTGATAACTACGTACGGCGCCCTATATACGACCGGTGCCTACGACGCGGAAGGCGTGCTTTGCTATTGGAACTTGAATGAACCTACTGTCATTAAAATACTGTGAATAAACTCTTATTATTTTTATCGACATGCATTGATCAAAATAAAAATGGCTTGAAAGAAGATAAAACAAAAAATATGCCAGTATTAACGAAAGTGTACGAGTACAGTGGTCGTAAATAATGTGTGTGATAGTAGAGTCCTATGATTCTGAAAAAAATACTTAACTTATATAAAATAACTCAAATAGTGATGAAGGGATGAATAAAAATCTTATTTTCTGTGCGCGTGTATGTGAATGAACTCCATCAAAGCGACTCGACCGATTTTGATGAATTTTTTTGAGTGTATTTTAGTAGTTGTCACGTGTAGTTGGTCACGGGATGCTTTAGGATCACAATAAGACCTGGTAGATACCATCGGGTTTCAAGAGATTTTTTTTTTAATTTTGTTGACGAATAAGGTAAACACGTTAGTTGTGCCCGGTAATATGCAAAATAACGTCTGCCTGACCCGCTAAATAAAATTCTTAGCCGTACTCTAAAACTTATTACATGTTAATTTTTTTTTTGAAGAATAATTCTTAAGAAATAACAAAACGCGCGTAATTCTATTAAAATTGTAAAATTAGAAGCAAAATGTTTAATAGGTAAACATTTTAAATATCCATTTTCAAACGTGTAACTCTTTTGTACGCTCATTTTTCAATTACGTCTAGAACTCTAACCTAATTTGAATTTCAAAATCTATTTCACGTGTCAGCAATTTATATTCTGCATTTAAAAATAGAACGAGGTATAATGCATGTGGTACGAGCCGGCGAAGCCATTTTATCACGACGGCACGCAAAGCTCCTATTACGTAACTGCAGAACCTTCAAAGATACAATGCACTATGTGCTGCGAGTTACGACCCCGGTCTATACTTGTAACGTTTAGAATTCTCTTTTTCTTTTTCTTTACGTTTTATAAAAAAAATATGTAGTAAAGTAGTACCAATTATAGAGTGCTCTTGTGCATAGCACTTACACATTCTTGGAAAAAATGGCAATTGGCCACGCAGCCCCAGTGCTGAGCAAACTCAACGTGTCAAAGAAAGGAAATTGTCACTCCCAAACATGCAATAGCTCATGGCAAACGATCATTTGAAAGTATAGTTAAATATTCCATGAGTGCAGACGATTCAAATAAGTTTTTTGGTTGCCCATCTTCTGGGAAACCAAGCCCGGCCTTAGCAAGGTTCCTACTTGTATGCTTCGACACTTATTGTAGCCATTAAAATTTACTTTGTAAAATGTTTTGAGTTAGAGACAATGTAAAACAAAATGTACTTAGATAAAAAATTAAAAAGACTTTTAAAAGTATGTTGTAAATGAAAATTCTCCTTTCTTAATCATTAAATGTGTATAGTGAAAAGGAACGATACAATATAGCAACTTTAAAAAATATAAGAAAAAAAATCAAAGAAATAAAAAGGGCAACTACCAAGTAAAAGATTGAATAAAAATTAAGGATGATAGAAACAATTAATGTAGCAGTTGAATACATTTTTTTCGCACGGTAATGAGGCTATCCACGACACGTGTGCATCTTACACTGTTACAGAAGAATAGATTTAGCCTACAGATTTACTTATCATAAATAAAATTATTTTATTGAAATAAAAATTAAAAACGACTTCTCATATAGGACAAAAGCTTTAAAACTTGCGCTGAATGACCATCGGAATTCAATTCATGCGTTGTAATATAAAACATGTATAAATTCATTTATTCATTGGCACTTGCACACAACTTGCAGTGAGGTGCCGGAGGCCTAATTTTAGTCCCCTTTCCCTTCCTATCCATTTCTACTAAGGAAAGGATGGGAAGGGGA
>DWTW01002816.1:0-10600 GCA_018246275.1 Papilio slateri
GATTTGAAAACAGTGCACGCTTTGTTTTTCACTTAGGGTAAAACTCCCATATCAGGGCACCCCACCAATTATTGGCACCTACCTGATTTATTGTCTTTAATAAGAAAAAGACAAACTGGAGTTTCTTCCGCCACTTGGAGTTTCTTCCTCCACTTCTCCCAGCGCTAACGGTTTCCGAAGTGATAATATAATAATATAATATTAGCTGTAGTAATATTTTATTTTTCAGATAATAGTTACCGACCAAACCGAGGCTTTGCCCTCTCGGCCATCATCGAATCCGAATGCTAATCCATGCGAAGCCGTGACAGCCCAAGCTGAGGTGACTTCTCGGGGGCTCGTGAGCCCAGACACTACATAGAGCACCCGCCAAAGCAAACTAAGAGCTAGGTAATATAAATACAGTAACGGCCCGAGCAAAGGTTCCCGAGAGAGCCCTCGAGCATTGTTAGAGAAGAAAAAGACGAAGAAGATAAGAAGAAGGCTAAGAGCCATCTGCATTCTACCACCTCAAACCGTGTGTAGATGTCTCCTCCAGGCAAACCAGTCACAAAAAATTGCGAAGTATAGAAATTGAGTAGTGTAATCCTTAGCTACCATATTGCAAGCAAAAAAATTTAAAAAATGATAAAATACTAGCATCGGTGCGATAAAAACAATGCTTGTCCCGATTTGACCAGTGACAAATTATTTCTTTCCTAAGGGACCTCTTATAAAGTTATAAAATTTCGATAATTTACGTGTTTTTTCTATGGTCTTGATTTTAAAATGAAATTGTTACATATTATTAGAGCTACCTCAAAATACATTTTCTATTTTTTAATTGTTTACATTATTGTAATTGGATGCCAACAATTGGTACAGTAAAACTTCTATTTTCAAATTTATTAGCACTTGTGGCAATAATGATTTTGTTTTGTTATTTTTTGAGATTTATTTTGTGCATGATATATTGATTATAATAATAATACATTTAATTCTTAGTTTCATCATCTACCAGTTTTATGGTACTGAGGTTTAATAAAATCTCACTCCCGCAGAAATAGACAGATATTCGAACAAAAACGTAATGAAAACATTAAAAAAGCACCTTTCGTGCTGACACCTGCTGAGAGGAGATTTCTAAAGAGCAAAAAAAAATAAAAGAAGACACAGAGAAAAGTATTAAAAAAGAAAAGAAGAAAGATTCATATGAGATTAAAAGGAAAAGAAAAACAGATAATATGGGATAGTAGAGTTGAGGGAGGATAAATGAAACAGCGAACAAACTTCTAAGGAAACTTAAGGTACCTAAAACACCGTACACATATCCTTACAACTATCTCAATTCAGGTGAAAAATGAGATGGAAAATAAAATATAAAATGGCAATACTAAAAATAATAAACTCATTTAAGTCATATACGTTAGAAAAAACTAATTTAAAAGTTTTAAAAAAGATTCTTAATGTCTGTTAATTTTTAATTTTGAGCCAAATATGAGCCAAAGTTACTTAACGAGCTACATATACTACCATGTTTGCTAATTTAAAATTTCTTTTAAACTTAGGATAGCAAAATTTAATAAAGGTTCTTTGTTTATCATTGCTCGTTTCTTTTTTACTTACACCTAATTTCATAACTATTTAAAGGATTTTTCTACTAATTATAACAGTGGTAGAGCCCGCAACAACAACATCTATTGTACGAATGGGCCGGCTCGATAGGTGAAATACCATGACCTCACAGAAGACAGTTGTGAAGTAGAAATATTTCTGCGTTTCGTCTGATGAGTGAGGTGCCGGAGTCCGAATCCTAGTCCTTTTCCCCGTCCTATCCTTTTCTATAAGGAAAAGGTGGGAATGGGAAGAGGATTTGACGGGGATAGATAGGTAAGACTAATGGGTTTCTTTCTATTGATCCTCTTCTCTGTTCATGAAAAGGCAGGAAACGCATCTGTAACTCATTGGCATGTTGCAGATGCCTATGGGTAGCGTTCACTTCATATCGAGTGATCTGCTTGCTGGTTTGCCACTTTATACTATAAAAAAAAATACCTTAGAGTTCAACATGCCAATAATTCGTATTACCTGTGATGATAATTGAATAAACTATACCAATAACTGATAAAATCGTGTTCTCTAGAAAATAACATGAAAAAAATTACAAATAATAGTTATTCAAATTTTATTTTGTAGTAAAGAGATTTATTAACTATCATTCTGTCGTCTTCAACTTTGTTCTGGCTACTTCTCAAGTCAGCCTTCATATTTAGGGGTGGACGGGCCACTCGACATCTAGGGTATCGTTAGTAAAATCGTTTATTTACGTTCGGGATTATTATATCTTGTGGACTGTTTAAATGCGTAAAATAATCTTATATAACGCAACTGACCGTAATATTAAGAGAAACATTGCCATAAACGCAGACCTTCGGGTTTTAAGTGTATCGCGAATAAAAAAGAATGCAACATAAAGTTTTATTATGATTTTCTCTAAGTTTACTGTTTCGCATTACTATAAACGGCGTAATAAAGGAAAGCAAGGATTGTTAAACAGTGAGCCCTTTTCTTCTAAAGTATATATTTTCCTCATAAGAATTTACGTTAAAATAATCAAGGGATGATCGTTAAAACATTGACCTTTGTATTATGTTTTAAAGAAAATTTACATGAAATTAAGTCAGGGCTTAACTTTTCTCTTTGTCGGTGCGTGGTTTGATTTTATCAGAGATCGATTAATTTTTATTCCATAAATATACAAGTCCACAATAGTTAAAAGCCAGAGAATCGCGGGCGTAAGTGCTTTTATTCTAATATTTTTCTTGAAATATTGTAATAAATAATTTGTCTTACGCGTTAGTGCTGGATTTGAAGCGGAGACTTTACTTTAAATTTGGAAGACATTTCAAATATGTTATGTGTATAAATTATTCATTATATAGGATTAAAAAATATTTACTTTCTGTTTTGAGCACTCTCCTTCCAGATGGGCTAATGACCTCGTGAAAACGGCAGGAAGTCGCTGAATGCGGAAAGCGGATGACCGCATACTGTGGAAGGCATTGGGGAAGGTATATCTCTAACAGTGGACTAATACAGGCTGATGATGATAATTTAAAAAAAAAGCAAATGATCAAAACTAGTAAAATATGGGGGAAAACCATCGCCACTTATATATTTCTTTGTTGTTCTTGATCTTGAACTTGTTACTAACGTCATACTCGACTGAGCCAAAAGGGCGGTAATGTTTTCCCCGTGTATATATGTATGTCCGTTCCATTTTGACCTTCGGTAGCCAAAACGGTTAGACTTATTTCAAAGAGTGAGGTGTCATTAGATTCGTATTCCTGTCTGGTACATCGATGTCCGTATGACGATGTGATCAATTCATACAATCAGTCGAGTTTTTTTTTTAATTGTTCAAACGTCTTTATAAAAAAATTAATAAACCCTTGATTATTGGATGTATATGTTTTTTTATATGCGTATTACATGTCAAATGAATGGCAGTAACATAGCTCGCGCCCTCTGCATAACACTCGCGTCATTAGGGGACTGCCACTCGTAAAGCATTGGTAATGGGTTTTATCTTGGACTATAAAATTTATTTACACTACTCCTATTGCATTACCGGAACCTCATTTCCTAATGCGGCTGAGCAACTTAGTATACAGTTGTCAGTTCATATCTTACGACGTACTTAGATACTAGAGATACAGTCCCGAATCCTGCATTTTACAATTCCTTGCGGGCAATCCTAGTACCATATTTAGTATGAAAATGATTGCTATCGAAACGAAGTCGGTGAATATTTTTCGACGATTTTATGTATTGTAATTTTAAGTGTCCTAATATATAATTTATGTCCATTATTTTTATTCACATTTCCATCAAAATTGGAGGTCAACTTTATATTATTTACTTTTACTTTTTATCTTTTATAGTATTATTATAGTATTTATTTTTACTTTTTAGTATTATTTGTAATTTATTAAAACTTTCAGCTCGTGACATTGACAAAACAAAGACACTAATTAACGAAGAAATTTAAATTATAATGCTATTAACTTCTTGTAAAGAAATATAATATGCTTATGTTTTAATCTCCCATTTGTCTACTAATGTGAAAATAAATTGGAGACGAAACAAAAAAGAAAATGTTAAAATCTTAATGGTTATCTTTTACATTAGTAATCTTTTATATAATTTATTAATACTTTCAAGTAAAGTACAAAAATTTTGTATTCAAACACAGTATTACCAATGAACGGACCAAGTTCAATATTTGTATACAAAAAAAAGAAGGAAAATGATTTTATCATAATCACAGATCTTTTTGCAACTCTTCGTCGTGTTGACAATATTTTTCATCAGCGCCACTAATCCCAATTCCCTCGCACAATCACAAAGAAAATGAGTCGGTCGACTGATCTGCGGTTACAGAACGGGAAATAACTTCTCTCCCCTCTCGCTGCAGGCTGCATTCCTGCCGTCCCTTTGGTACTATAACGAGTCGTGAAATAAATCTCGCCACCCCAGCTGAACGAGTCAGCCTCTTTTCAGAGCACGGGATAAAAGGTCTTTATTTTTTCACGTTAAAGCCTTTTTATGTGATGTAGTTTCATTGCGAGGTTTTATAGGCAGTTGATTGCCATTCTGAAGGTCGGCTTCAGATATCTTACTTTACGTTTGGATAGAGTAATATATGGACTTCAAAATGAATATTTTTTTTCGTGTGGAATCAAACAGAATCAAAATAAATAAACTCAGACGACCGATAATGTGATAAACGTAAAATAGAATCAATTTATAACTAATTCGATTGTTGATCTTTGTCAAGATGGTCCTTCAAAGTTACTTTATGTAAAAAAAACGTAACTTTTATCCTATAAGTCATTTTTTCCTCCCTGTACTTAGCATCCAAACGATCACCCTGGTACTTAAATAGGTAGGCTAGGTATCTATATAAACTGTTACGGTTTCGAAATAACAATTTCAGTCTGAGTTTTATTTTTTCCCAATTACGATGGTTTTGATTTCCACATCGTACTTTAGCAAATTAAAAAACGACAGGAAAATGAAGTCGATAAATGTAATTAGTCTTACTAATTAAATTACTGTCCAATTACGTAAGTTGTGAAGAGTTAGTTCATGACTAGAGCGTTAGCACAGTGATCCAAAAATTGACGAATGGTTAAAAAAAGTTTTTTAATTAACCAATATTTTCGCGTAAATAAATTTAAAGCCTGTGTCAGACCAACGCGTGAATCGAAAAATTGGAAGGGCCTCTAAAATTTATGCATCAGCTCTGTTCCTTTACAGAGTCCATTAAAACTGTCCGTCCATCCGTTCGCAGATTTAAACGGAACGATCGGCCGTCACGACTGTAAAAAACATTTATCACTCTCGATTTTCCGCCCATAGCCGTGGGCAGAGGCTAGTATATTATTCTTCGATATACCAATAAAGAGGGTTTATATTGGCAACTTTATGTCCCATAGGAGATTTTAAAATGTAAGGTATTTTAGGCTTTTTTATATGATTGCAAAATAATAACTTTAAAAATTGCATTCTGACCAGAATTTTCAATAAGTTTATCTTTTGAGTTTTGATTTGGCACATGATGTCTTTCTTACAATTCCGATACTTACATTAATAATCACTAAGAAGAGGAAATTTTAATCGCTCTGTGCACCATCCTAAAAGTGGCTTAGTTTCGTCATAGGTTTGGCTCTATGTGAACGGTCCGGCACTGTTAGGAAAGCTGAAGTCCCAATATTACCAACGAAACAATGTTAGTTTTAAAGGCAAAACATCGACTACACCATTCACATTACAGTCACCAACCATTCAGACAGAGATCCCGATTATCATTCAACCATTTCCGCTTTTCTTAAATATTTTTCATTTTCTGACATCAATGTGATAATTTCAAAAAAATACCTGTTTTGTGGCTAAAAGACAAGATTACCTGGATTTGCACCCCCTTAACATTCCTCCCTCCCCTCCCCTTCATAGTCACCCTCGAATGTGGTACGATATCCCTGATGTCCTACGAAATTATTGTTTTCATGATCCTAAGCATACGCCACAGAGTACAATGCAAGATCAAGCAACATTGCCATCTTTTCAGGTTCACCTTGCTTCAAAATTATGCCACCATGACTTTACGAACCTGAGGATCCTTTTATTTCACCACTACGACGAAAAGACAACCCTAAAATATTATGTCTTAACTTTTAGTACTTGCGGATGTCCAGTCGACCGACGTAGCACCCTAACATCACCGTCTCCGAGCAGAAATATTTTACCGCCGTTGTTGGGCGATCTCTTTCTAAACCAAGAGTGTTTTGGTTCTTCTACATGAATATTCTGCTTCATATATTACATGACTTGCCTAGTCTATTGATAGAGGTCACATTACAATCTAATTCAAATATTTTATTACGGTTTTTCATTACAAATAATAAATTAAAAAAGAACAGTTAAAGTACCTTAATGTTATTAATACTTTCACAGTTAATATGAACAAATTAAAGTTTATTTTAAACAAGAACTAATTGGTAAATAAATGCCCTACACGTTTACTCCATTATGCGGGAATTACTCGTGAAATTTTACTTTCGGACCGCGCCGGCTGCACGGGGAGCATGAGTGTTACTTTGACAATCATTTATCTCCATTTTAGATCTACATAGACGAAGCTGTCCCTATAGAGTGCTCAAGTTACACCATAAAGAGACAGTTGATGCAATTATGGTTTATACCCCAACATAATAAGGATTGCATTCCCTTGTATGACTATTATTTATTGCTACTTACAACTTTAAAAGTGTTAATATTCAAAAGAAGCTCACAGCTCACTAATCTTCTGTACTTAAATCATTGTACGATACAATAAAAAAAAACTTAGTAGAGAAATCTTAGCCTTCTGTAAGTACTTGAGGATGAATATAATTGAGATTTATTTGGAAACGGAAGGTACCAACTTTAATTCGGTAGTACACATACGTATGTACGACGTATACATACGTCTCTCAATAATATTGCTTATATACCTTTTAAGTATGACTACAATGACTATTTGTGACAGAGCTCTGTTTGGGAAAAGTCTATTAAAATGTCAAAACGTTTAAATTATTAAAATGTAATGGTAAATTAAATTTCTAAATCAGTAGTAAACTATTGATTTAAAATAATATTGACTTCTTAAAAACTTCATATGGTATGTAAAGACAAGTGTAGGAAATGTGTATTTAATAGATTTACGCTGAATGGTTTGTCAATTTTTTATTTAACTAATTCTATTATCAAGTTAAACAATAAGTCAAATCAATTTCAGTTTCTAAAAGATAAGAAAAAAAAAAGTTGATCATGCTTCTAGCAACTCAAATGACGTTTAATCGAACATTGGCAGCTAGCTAGCTAATTTTTAGGTCAATCAGCCTTCCACAAACAGGGCGTTAGTGCGATATTAATATTGAATAATGAATACAGGTTATTCACTAATCGACTAAAAATCGTAACAATCTACTGTTTATGAATGTACGGTATTTAACATAGAAGTGAAGAAAATAACATCCTTTTTAAATATCAAGGCTTGTAGAGAAAAAAAAAGTAAATATTGAATTTTCGCTTCTCGGGAATCGTTAAAAAGGGGCTGTAAATTTTTCATTTACGCTACTGTCGAGCGTTCAATGACTACCGTCGGCCGATAGCGGCCGGACAAATCACTTTACCGTAATCAACTTGTTGCTGCGCCGAATCGGAAATCATTAGCGTGTATTCATTTACCTGCAGTGTCATAAAACTTATGTCTGATTCTGTAAACATGATTAATTTGCTTGCATAAAGCTATTAAACAAACAAAAACTATACATCTAATATTTTCAACGCCTTACTTGCTTTTGGGGCCGCGACAAATGAACAAATGCGAAAGCGTCGTCGACCCGCTCCGGCTTCGCACGGGTAGCTCTAATTATCTGTAGTTAGGACAACACGCGTGACGTATGGCGACAGCTTAAATAACAAAATATGTTGAAGTCTTGTGTCAATAAGCTAACTTACACCGCAATCTGTTAGATATTTGTGGCACTTATAAATAATTATAATATTTAATTTGCAATAAAGAAATATTGAGTTCGTCAATCAAGATTAAAACTGTCCTATGTCTCAAATTGTACCAAATTACATGCAATATATAAAATTTAATTAAGATCGATTGAGGAGTTTCGGAGTTCATCGTGGACACACATCATGACTCGCGAATTTTATTTATTAAGCTTGTACTTTAAAATCCCGCGCAGTTACTTATTGAGTTGAGCAGGTATATCGCGTTACATTAGGTGAACTTCTACCTTGTCTCATTTGGTGTTATAAACATAAATAATAATTTTATTAGCACACTTTAGCAGCATTATGCTCGAGTTAAGTGGCGCAGTAGATTTGCGTTTCCTAAAGTTGATTCTGTCGAACCTAAAGGTTCCATTCAAAATTCACCATGGGGACCCTGGCTAAATTTTACAACTCTTTGAATTGTTTGATTACTTTATGCTAATTGAACCGTGAATTTACTTATATACTTCATATTAACAAAAATCGAAGAAAGACGAAATTGATTTTATTGTCTCAGAGGGTAAATAAAATTACGAAAAATGTTTAAATTGTTTATTTGTTGTTTGTTTTAATGTATTATATATTTAAATAAGTTTTATAACAAAAGTTTTAAAGTAGTATGTATAAATATTCTTACACTACCTTTATGCCTGCATGTATTATCGAATGAATAGGTTTAAAATGCGGTTGGCTATCAAGTATACATAAGTATATACGTTTACGAAATCTATGTAATACAATATAAAATTAGCATATTGCAAGGTTAAATTCATTCAGCTAGAAATATTAATGGATTAAAAGTAACTGGGCCAATAAGTAAAGTTTTAGTTATTTTTTCCTTATTTAAAATTATAATACTTCGTAGCTTTTTATATATATAAGCGTTTAATTTTTCTTTACTCAAATGTCGTTCGTGTTCGTATAAATATTTTTTTTAATGATACTTAGCCCAGCAACTTTAAAATCACAAAATTGTCACATATTCACTAAGTATAAAAATATTAATTTCAGAATACCATCTCAACGTAACACGACAAAACAATCGCAATGAAATCAATTTACAAAAATAGCTGATAAATAATATATCATCTCTTTTGTACCCCTTCCCATCAGAGCAGCTGGCTAACGTATTAACCTTTTGGTTACGTAATGTATGCATGTACATAGGTACCGTTCTAATCGCATAGCGCGTATTGATTGTAATATTGGTTTCATGCTAAATACCATTTACCGCCATAACAACGCTTCAAATAAAGCTAACGTATTACAATTTAGTTACTATATTGCTCATATTTGTACAATGTTTTCATCATGTATTGGTGTTCTATTTAAAAATATATAGATATATAACTACTATGCAATTACATGAGTATTATTTTGTAACATTAAATTATTTTTAAAGGTTTTATAAGTAATTTACAACATTGGTGTACTATAACTATTTGAGGAACTATGAAATAAAAAATATCAAAACCTTTCTACACAATTTACAATGCAAAATGATTAGGATCGTCTAGTGTGAAGCTATTCCGCAGAGTTGTACAATATCCACGAACAACAAAACGTATAGGTAGGTAGTAATGGACCTTCAATATTATTAGATAAAAGTATAAATACAGTTAACAACTACAACAAGATGAAATTTATACATAGTTTAAAAGTAAAATTATGCATAAATGTCTTTATATGCAAAAATTATGTACAAGTCTATATACAAAGCTATCACATATTACAAATTTAATCGTATCACTATATACATTATTGCATCAATTTGTCCGTCTATAGATATTTTTTACTATCAAAGAACGAAGCCAATGTTATCGTTGCAAATGTCTTTTCTTTTAATACCTTTGTTAAACGTACACTATGTGTGGCTTCTCGGGGGTTCGGTGATGAGGTATGGTTTCGTAGGCAAATTGTTGGTAGATATGTTCCTCACTATCCTCCTGGTAGTAGGGATTTTTGTCGACACTGTGCCAGGGAGGATTTAATGAGTGGAAGTTATTTGTAACGGAAGATCCTATCATCAAGTATCGATCGACTTCTCTTTTATTCTCTTGTTCTCTACTTCGTGTTGAATAACCTAATCCGTTGCCCAATTTCGATACGTCACTGTTTAACATTACACTGGTCATAACTTGTTTAGATTTATCACCTTTACATTTTTTTAAAGGTCCCATAAAATATAACCCCCCACCAACGAGGCTGATGATAATACTCACGGTCATAACAACGACTGCTACTATGACCCAACCGTTCGAACATCCGAATTCTGATTCTGGAATGGGAACTAGTGAAATACTTTTCAAATGTTCTGGTGCAGCACATTTTACGTCTTTGTAATCTATCTTTAGTATGGTACTTGCGTTATCAGTTCTCTTCGAGTTCATTTCGCATTCTTTTCCCAATTTCCACAGCCACAATAATGAACAGTTGCATACAAATGGATTACCGGATATTTCCAGTTCTTGCAATCTATCAATTGGAAAGTGTGCAGCTTCTAGCG
>DWTW01002817.1:0-10599 GCA_018246275.1 Papilio slateri
AGCTCTGTAGCGCTTTGTACATAGCCGCGAAATTCAAAAGACAAAAAGGCGGAAGGGAGATATTTGACAACCAATATTTATTAGAAATTTTAATGTTCACTAAGATATTTTACATTTGCCAGGCGTACCATGACGCCCAACAACTTTAAACAAGAAATTTTCTATACATATTCATACAATTTAAATTTAATTAGAGCCAGTTCCTGAGAGTTGGTGGCGTGGCAGGTGGCCGGTTGTAGAAACTGTAGGTAAAACCTATACTGTATGGACTACCATCACACACATTCATCACTACATTCTTGAAACATGCAGGTCTTAAAAGCACACTATTCTTCAATAAACACAAATCTTCATTTAAATCAATCTTTTAAATATTTACATATCTGTAATCTTATAATCAGGTTAAGTTTATTTATGGCATTATTATTAAAAAGAAAAACAAATGAAATGTTTATAATAATACATATATTTGCCCAAGTAATGTTACTTAAAGAAGACTAGAAAAATATTTTTACATGTTTTATAAAGTTCAATTAAATCTATATCACAATTTACAAATGTAAAGCTAATCACAATGTTAACATACTTTTTCTTATTAACTAAAGTAAGTATGCTTATTGTCATTCTTAAGTACTTATAAACAAGGTACAGCATTTTCAATGCCCTGCATTATATATTTTTTCAAACCTGGCTTGTCATGCAAAGTGTAAAATTGACTGAGTTGAGAATACTTCAAAAATGCCACTTTCATTCCTAGTATACGTAAATGTTTAACTCGTAACATTTGTGGGCCAATAAGAGTTTTGTCATCAGCACAATAATGATCTGGAAGAAATACTAGAACTGCTATAACTTTGTTCTTCATACATTTCGATTTCCAGTCGGAGAAATTATTTCCAAAATTGGTTGGATGAATCAAAACATCTATTAAATATGTCTGATCTGAACAAAAATTTGGTATCAAAACAGCATTAGATATTTTCATAGAATCTCCAACTAAGGATGACAATGTGTCACAAATTTTTTCTAATATGCTCTTCACTCTTTTATCTTGTGAAATAGGTTTAAGCCAATGATCTTTAGGTAGCAAGGGTCCAGGGTACGCCTGAGCTTCCAAAGATAAGGCAGTGTCAATTAAATGAAGCCGATTCATTATATCTTGGTTACTTATTCTTGACAAGTATTCAGAACTGAACATTCTGTTAACTAATTGAAATGGATATTTACCAAAATAAATAAAAGAGAGAGCAATAGAAGATAAATCATCCACATTCATTTTGTCAAATTTCTCAAGCAAATTTTTCTCAATAATACTCCAAAATTCATTATTATCAGGTTGGTAGCTTAAATATCCAAATGGATAGACAAAGCACTTTAGAAAGCTGGCAGGTATATCATTTATATTATGTATTAGGTAATGCCCACATACATTCAATATGTCTTCATTTCTAATTTTGAATTGCATGCAAAAATTTGAAATAGCCACAATCAATACATGAGATTTAATTTTACTTCCCTTGTGTGTCATGTACCTCTCAACAGATTTTTCCACTTGATCATCGGTATAGTTGAGGCGAGTAAGTTTTGTAATTATATCCAATAGAGTGTCTTCATCCAAAGTGTGAATGTTTCTGCTGAACCAACTTCCGACTATTGCAAAGGACTGCAGTGAGAAATATTTCACTTGAAGAAATATTCCTAAAATATCTTGCATAGATGATACATTTATTTTGTACCAAAAGTCTGATAATTTCTGTTCTAACAATACAAGTATAGTTCTTTTACTTGATTTCAAGCCTGGCAAAATTTTAAATAATAATGTAATATTGGTTTCATCAATTTCATCCACCTTTTCTATAAATCCAACCCACATTTTGTCTATTGTTTCTGAATATTTAGGATCTACATTATTATTAATTAAATATCTGGTGAAAGTGCAAAGTTGATCCAGTGTCAGGTTATTATCAATAACTCTGTTAAGTACTTCATCACAAAATGTATGTTTATATGGCTGTAATATTGACGAATCAGTTTTCAAAATGTTAAGGATAGTATTTGTATCTTCAGTTTTAATTACAACTCTCAATAATTTTTCTAGAATTGCACCTTTTGCAACACTGATGTGATCAGTTTTGAGATCCATCACCATTGGCATTGTAGTCTTTTCCAAATCATAAATTCGTTCTATTGCAGCTAATGCGATGTTTGGGGTAATTTTAGTGCACTTCGTTATTAAGGAAAATACATCGCGTAAATCTACACATTGCTTAAACTCGGCTTGAATCAAATGGTAATTAAGAGAGTCGGAAGTAGTGTGAGGTTGTTCCAATTTAGGAATATTTTCGAAATCATCGATATCCTTAAGTTTCCTTATAACTATTGGAAGTTCTTGGACATTGTAACCGTTTTCAATTAGAATAGTGCTGTTACTAAAATCATGATTGTTCAACTTATCGTCGCTAAAACTGCGATTACTTATAATTAAACCACCATTGAATGAACAATTAGAGTTGCCGCCAATCTGCACATTCTTTCTGAACTTAATATATGACCTACGAAAAACTAAAGACATTGCAATTAAAATAAAAAGTAAAAGAACATAAGTAAATCAAATGACACTGGTTAAACATTCATTTGTTTGTCATTTGTCATTGTCAAAAACTCACAATGGGTGCGTTCTACTTAGCGTTCATAACGCCTAAAATAGTCCTTAAGCGGTTCTCATCATCACGACTACGATCGTTGTTGTGTGGTGGTGGTCACGAAGAAAACGGTCATTATTTTCACTCAAACCAACCTGAAGATGTGGCTCGAAGTGAACATTTCAACAGTAACAAAGATAGCGACATTTTTCCCGATTATAATTTTGTAAAATGGTATTACCCCTTTTTATCTGAACTGGATGAACTAGTACCTACTTTCTGGGCATTATTGCGGCACACTAGCATATATCCAATTGTCACCCTAAAAATATTTTGATACATCTGAACGTAAATTAATTAAATACTCCACCAAAATGATATATTAAATTATAATATATTTTTTAACATATAACTTTAATAATTATTGGTTAACTTGATACCAATAATTATTAAAGTTTATTGTTCAGACTTACAAATTGTAACAAGCCTCTTTTATCTTTTGCTTTATTTTTTCGACATTTGTATTATTTACATCATCGCTCAAAACGTTCCATAAAAGAATTTTGGAACGAGTTAGGAACCCATTGAGTTTACAACTTGTAACGGTCGGAAACAAGTGGAACGGGAAAAACCGTGGTGGGTGTGCAAGTGTAACGCACCTAATGTCATTACAACAATGCAAAATAAACATAAATTCAATCTCAACTTTGACAGTTCGGCAAGGGTGTATTGGTGTGACGGTGGAGCCTAATAGCCATCCGTGGTGTAGGGCCGGCCAGAGGTAGCCGCTCGAGGTGGACTCGTTTGAGTCTACTTTGGAGGCAAACTGGTGGTCTGTGGGGACTGAGGGACCGCTATCCCACGTCTCTGCAGTCGAGGTGAAGTCGCGGAGGGAGAGGAATGTTAGTATTGCGGTACACCGCTATCCCTATCCTCCGCATCTAAGGAAAGAGGGGACGGTGTCACCACATAATGTTAACCCTTCCCCTTACAGCTGTTTTACAGTCGATGACCTAAGACTGGAAGCTGGGAAGGTCATTCGCTTTTCTGGCCCCCATGGCCTTCGGGAGATGGAGTTGGGGGAATTTGTCACCTATGACAAAAGGCCGTGTGCCTCTACCAACATTTACATCTTCTTTAAGTATTTTCCCCAATTCCTTTCCCTAAAAATCTATTGACTTTTCATATTTATTCTCTATTTCCCATATTCTTGGTGTTGATGAAATGTTTTAAAAATCTTTCCAAATACTATTTAATGGGTTGATGAGCTATGAGGACAGTTTAAAAAGTTAGTGTCAATCGTTGAAGAGAAACTCACATTTTGTTGGTATAACCATTTGTAATTTTTATATGATGTTCAACACTGCAATAATAATAATATAGACATTTAAATTTATAAGTCGGCAATAGTTACATATAATAAATTTTAACTTAAGGTTTAAACAGCCACTTACCCACGACTGGCTTCTTCTGCTTTATTCATAGTTCTATAAATATAAGTATTAAAATAAAAAAATATTGAAGTATTTAATAAAGTATTGAAGTAGTAATAAGAGTTAAAGCGTATGCTTTAACTCTTATTACTACTTCAATACTGAAGAAAGGCAATAATGTAAGAAGTACCTATAACTAATGAGCATGAATGCGTAGCTGTAAAAGAAACGAGAGAGGTGTGCCAGGATTACCACCACCACCAAATGGAAATCCGTAATCTCTGTTTACCCCTATGGGTAACGGGCGTAAGCGCATATTTTTTTATATAGTATCAAAATGTCATAATCTAAGTTACCAAATATTGCCTCCTTAAAAATTTTATTTCCATTTATGCCATGATCTGATAATACAACAATATTCACAATTTCACAATCCTACGGTGATATGCACCTTAGTTTTTTTATTACTGGTAATATTATTTGTCACATTTTTTCTTCGCAGGTAAGCTGCCTGTTGTTGTCATTGTCAATCAGTGTAATTTTATAAATGTCATTAAATCCCGTGATCGAACATCGGTTCGCAACTCGGTTTGTGACTGTGATGATTTTATTTGTTAGCGGTTTTTAGTTTAATTTCCAATTTTATAACAGCGATAGCCCCGTTTCTTAATAAATCAAGCTTAACACTGTGATAAATTTTAGAAATTAAGTCTGTAGTGTAAATTCTATTATATATAAAATAATTTTATAAAAAACACTTTAAAGTTAAAAACAGATAAATTTATGACCAAAATATATCAAGTGGCATAACAAATAGAGATATTTTTATTACAGGGAAAACTGCTGCAAAATTAGTGATAAATTGGGGCTAAAAAAGAACACCGGAATCAAATGTAAGTACCAAACTCAGCAATTTTTTAAGAAAATGTTTTCATAGGTCTAAATATTCATTATATGATTATTATTCAAATAAAAGTTGTAAATATTAAATGATTTGTGTTTTAATCTGTACATTATCTATCTAAGTCACAATGTATTTTATCATCAACTCATTAAACAAAATTGTAATGTTTGTGTACATGTTGTTTACTATTCTGCCACAATACATTTCAAGTTAATACTGTGATAAAAAATCAAGGTTAAAGTGTTTTTCAGCTTGAAATGACTTAAGATAAAAACAAATATTTTACACAGATTACCTATCTTTTCCCATGCAGTGCAATAATCTAATATTTATCGAGATAAGATAAATAGAATAATAAAAAATTTAATTTCTGACATATCTGACCAGTTTTTTTTTATATATGAAAGACCTTTTGTAAATAGATTTTTGAAGAAAGTGGTAAAAAGAAAGGTATAAATGACAAATATGTACAATATTGCTTGTTGAGTTGAATGTTCATTTTTTTGGGGAAAATAAACCATGAATATTTTTTCATCAATAAATGTTAGAGACAATGAAATGATATCTATATAGCCTATTCTATATGTTTTGACTTTATTTATTATCAAATACGACTATGCAAAACCAAACACTACAGTTAGATTAGCAAGGAGCAACTGAAGAAAGATAAGTGCATGTCAGGTTGACTGTGATCACACGCACAAGCTGAGCAAGTGAACAAAGCAAGCCTAGTGGAATGAATAGCATCTAGGCCATAGCAGCTAGGGAGGTTAAAAAATTAAATACCCAAATACTATCAAACAGCATGGTGGTGCTACATGCACTAAATAGCTACACAATCACCAATATACAATGAATATAAGATCAAAAACGACTGCCACCTGCGAGTCAATGAGGTAGGAGCTTTGAATAACATAATCCTCCAGTGGATAAAAAGCCACAGTGGATTGAGAGGAAATGATGCAGCGGATGAACTAGCCTACAGCAGTTCTAGCAGTTGAGCAATCGGCCCATAGCCTATCGTCCCCTTACCACCTGGGTACTTAAGATAAGGGTTGCAGAGAATAGCCCCCTACTAGTAACTAAGTGAGATCTGGCGATCTATCTATGTTATAGATGAGGATTAAATGGCAGGATCTTGTGCTCATCTTTGTTCATTCCAGTACTGAATATATGTGGGTTGATGTTAAACAAATAATGCTTAAGATTTATTATAATTAGAATTCAGTATTTTTAAACTAGATGAATTTGTTATAAAACTAGTAATTAGATTTAAAACTTGAATAAAGGTCTGCTCATATTGATTTTTTACTGCAAGTGGATGATTGTTGATGGATTTAATGTAGTCTATAATTAATTACAAATGTAAGGTTTTAATTCATACTTATTTAATTTTTTTTCTATTCTTCAATTACTGTTTTCAACCTTAAAGTGTAATATCAATAAATTTGAAACATACACATATTTTTCAGATGACTATGACACTAAATTGGGGCATAGCCGGTGTGGGCATGATCAGCCATGATTTTTTAACTGCCATGTCCAATCTGTCTAGCAATCAGCACAAGGTTGTTGCAATTGCGGGAAAAGATATAAATCGTGTACACAGATTGGCAATGCTACATAATATCAACACTGCATATGAAGGCTATGAATCACTTGCAAACGACAGCTCCATTGGTAATTATCTCTAATAACTCTAGCAATTGTTGTATTTGTAAACAGACTGCTTTATTAGCTTCGCAGATGTGATGGTCTATTTATTGCTTCACTTAAATCTATAAACTCCACTGTTATTGCTTACTAGTTTCTTTATGATAGCTATTTGAAAGGTTGTTGTTTTTTTACTTTATTTAAAATTATCCATGTTCGTGAACCACTTTTGGCTGGGTATAGTCCGGAGTCTTCTTAGACCAAACTACCTGACTTACTAACGAAAATAGATATTAAAAGGCACATATTTGAAAATATATGAATGTAGATGGTATATAAGAGATGTGTCAGGACCATTTTAAATGGAACTATCCCTCTGGGCTACGAGTGTTTGTGCTTAAATATATTACCGTGAGTTTACACTGCCAAAAACATTCACCTAAAACATGTTCTCTGTTATTTTTATAGAGGAGAGAGATAACATGTTTTATGTGATGGTTTTTAGCAATGTAATCTCATGGTTATAGATATCTTTAAAGTAACTTTCATTCACAGGCTGAATGGATTACTTGCCCTTTACCTATATAATTATATCATACAGGCTTGTGAAATGTTACCAAGCTTTAAATAATTAAAGAGAGAAGGTCATGTTAAGAAATGTGCACATGTAAAGTGAAATTGATTATACAGATCTTTATCATTGATGACCTTTACCCGGTCTCTTACAATTCCAGTTTAAGATCATTATTGAACCACCTTGTTGCAAACATGTGATATAAATTAATATTTTGTGTATATAAAAAAAAATGTAATATAATGATTTAAGATGTATGAGGAATATTATTGTGCATAAAATGAAAACGGATTTCTGGTTTCTAATGACATTTTTAAGATTTTCTGGTTTTGTAACTTGGCTTAGTATCCACATTCCCCACACCCACAGTCAGTAAAGGTCAACATGATTTGGCTGTAGCTGATGTTTCATACTTACACGGCCCAAAACTTTTGACTTAAAAGGCTGAGAAGTGATTTGTTTCAGACTAAACTTTGAGTACTTACAGTTACTGAGGCGTTAGGTATGACATTGCTGGCTTCCTCTATAATCACTATAACGCTTTTTGATCAATTAGTAGCTTTAATCAGCTTATCAATGTTAAAATTCTAGATGTTTAAATCATTGGCAATACCTTTTTTTTCAAACACCCAATCATAATGATCATCCAAAGAAGTGTTATACTAAAATTTTACAAATCAGGAAAAAAGACAACACCACCTCAATGTAAAAAAGGCATTCTGACAACAGTAAACTTTATTTACAGACATCGTTTTCGTCAGTGTCATGAATTTACAGCATTATGACATAACTAAGCTAATGTTAGAGAATGGTAAACATGTACTTTGCGAAAAGCCAATGGGCATGACGTACAAACAGACGAAATCATTGGTGGACCTGGCACGAGAAAAGAAACTATTTCTTCTCGAGGGGATGTGGTCGAGGTTCTTTCCTGCTTACGATGCTTTGGATAAACACATTTCCTCCGGCGGGCTTGGGGATGTCTATCATGTAAACGTGCAATTCGGGGTTGAAATTAACGACATTGAGAGGAATTTGTAAGATAAATTCATAGAACTCGCTTTTATTCACACTTTTCCATCTACTATAATTTCTGTTATTATTGGAACTGTTATGTTATTCCAGATTATTCAGTAAATTTATGTAACTTATATGTTTAATGATGGTTGGATTACTTTATGGAAATTATTTTTAATGTATGGATCTATATTACAAAGGTCTTTTGTGAACCTAACATGTATTTTTATTCTAGGAGTGGGACATTTTTTATGACATACACAAAAGATTACTTTAGGAATTTGTAACGATCGATTTCCGATCGCACCCTTGTCATAACAGTTCTTTTTTATAACAAAACTCCATTTCATCTGCGCTTGATTGATTATTAATCTATTCCTTAACTTCTGCTTTACCTTTCCGCCGAAATATTCCAGAATGAAAGACTTGGGAGGCGGCGCGGTTATGGATTTAGGTATTTACATGTTGCAATTGGTGCAGTTTGTATACAAAGACCCGCCTTCTGATATCATGTGCACGGGCCACTTGAGCAAGGCGGGCGTCGACGAGTCGCTCTCCTGCGCCCTTAAGTACAAGGACGGCAGGACGGCGACCATATCGGCGCACACTCGCGCCACCATGACTAACAGAGCCGAGATCACGGGGACCAAGGGTACTATTGCGGTTAGTAGTACCCTGACCAGTCTTGCTTGTCCAGCGAACTGCTGCCTGCTGCCCGCTACTGCTAGTGTTGCAATATAGTAGGCCCGTTTTGACAGCTGTCATTGCGACCGTCAGCCGTTATTATGAATGTGACCTAAGAATTGGAAAAGAAATGACTTGATTATTATACGGAATCGATTCAAAAATGTTAAGTTTGTGACTGTTTGGATTCTTTTCACGTCACAATAAGAGATCGGATTTTTTTATCTTCTTTTGCTGTCAAAACGAACCTCACATATTGAGACATATAATAAAATCCTTATTAAATTTTACTATATTTCCTTTCTAGCTTTCGAGCTCCCAAAATGTATGGTACAATAGCCGATTCCTAATAGACCTATAGCATCTTAAGCTCACTATTTTCTGTCTTCGCATGCAATTACGACAATGGATTTGCTTTTGCGCAACTGAAGTATTCCTATTAAACTATTCCTTTGTGCATGTTAAAATCAACTTTCAATAATGGATGATTAAGTCTTTAACTAAATCAAAACGGGGGCGCACGACTCGTTAAACAAAAGCTATATTAATATATGGCATAAGTGCCTTCAACTATCATTATTTTTGAAAAAATATGTGTAACACAGCGCTATATTTGAACTGCGATACACTACTTAAAGTGTTTCACACTTCACCTAGAATATGAACTCAATATCTGCGGCACAATTCAGGAGTTCTGTTTGCATACACACTCATGACACCGGTAATTTCCATTAAACGAACTATATAAATTACATCTTGTAATGATCAATTAAACTTCATAAACTGAAGTATCTATTTCAGTTTGTAGGAAATACATATTGTATTATATTGTTCGTGGTTCGAACAGAAATAAAACTGAACTGTTACATAATTATTTCATACGCGTAGTGCCCCACAGCAAATAACAAACTATTGAGTCATGTAATATATAAAAGCAAGACTAGTAATATCCTTTTGTCGACGCCAATATTTTGTTAAAAATGTTTTAAACACATTTCCTACCAATATCGGTTTTTAAAGGAAAATTGATGTTTCTTTGACTTCAATGTGATTCAATAATAAAATATATACGATTATTTATACGATCCCCTTGTATTTGCAGCTGGACTACTTCTGGTGTCCTACGACGCTGCAGATATCGGCCGCTAACAACACGGAGTGGACGCTGCCGAAGGGCAAATATAGCTACCACTTCCACAACAGCGCCGGCCTCAGCTACGAGATACAGGAGTGCTGGGACTGCTTGACTAAAGGTTCCTCCTCCTATAATTTTCTAAGAAAGTTAACAGGTTTAAGTAAATATTTGTAGATTACTTTTTGAGGAATTTCTAACAAATAATATACCTTGTAGCAACCGTACCGGTAATTAATGCAATGCCTAAATATTTTCAGTATTGGTTTTTGGTATACGAAAATATGCTCACCCCTGTACCATTTACTTTCTTGATAGGGATTGCGATCTCGATCTAGGTCAATAGAAATAAATTATAGGACTTTCGTAATTTCTACGAACATTAAAAGTTTTATATGTATCATTGAATACTTGTAAGTAATATTTTTTTTTTGGGAGAAGGTGGCAAACAAGCAAGCAGTTCGCCTGATGTTAAGTGACCGCTACCCATAGGCATCCGCAACAAGAAGTCCCTGTCTATTAACACCATCTGACGAGGCCGACGAAAAGAGAGGTTTAGA
>DWTW01002818.1:0-10599 GCA_018246275.1 Papilio slateri
ACATACAACATACACCTTCCTTAGCTATTTTCTTTGATGTAAAATGCAATGTTGTAATAAAAAAATATATATCGCTTGGTTTATTCGTTAATAAGGTTATAAAAAGATCATAACATAGACCAGTTGTTTTAAACATTCAAGAACCATGACTCGGGATAATCCGTCCACGACGTGTTTATTAACTTCGTATAATTGGACGAAAAAAATGTTTTTTGTTTTTTTTTTTATATATAGATTTAGACTTTATATAAGCCTCGTTTTGCGTAAAAACTAGAAAAAACTCAATTGTCTTACTGAATACTTTTATTAAAACTGTATTTGTCCACGATACAAATTTACACAGTACATTTAATATTCATATAGATATTACTACTTTTATAACGAGTACAACGTTATTTAACACCATTCCTCAATAAACGAATGTTATCCAAATTGAGTTGTTTAATTTCAACTTCCCGCCAAATTTTTCGTCGTTGCCAACATAAAAAGAATTGTAAAATAATTGATGAGCCATCAGAATTCATAATTTAATAATTAGTTATTGCTTAAATACAGTGAAGGAAATTAGTCATTTTAAACTAAAGTTGTATAGCTCACATAATTTTTTAATCTATATTTGAGAGTATTACCACATTAAAATCACAATATAAAAAAAACACAGGGTGACTTTCACACGGGCATTTTTTTAAGATTAATCAATAATTAATATCGACATCATCAACTCCAAACACTCACTCCAAAGTCGTTTAAATTCAACAAAAACATAACTAAACTCGATTCTTAGTCATGAGTGTTGATTCCGATTGACTTCGATTAGCCTAGCCTCTAGAAATTCACTGCCTGGCACAATGTTCATGACCCATCGCTGCCGCCTGTACCCTAAAATCTTCTTGTGTTTTTTCTAAATTCAAGAAGGAGAAGTAACAGCACTTCTACAAGATCCGAGCACACACTCAGGATACATTTATTAAATTTTACCTTTGGATATTAATGTACTTAACATGACAACAATTAGACAATATTTAGTTTCGTTTTTATATATTGAAACTTTAAAACCAAATAAAAATGTGCTAGTATGACAATTTGACAATTACAAATACGCTAGAAGAACCGATACTTTTTGTTTATGAATAAAATATTGTAATTGTAAGACATTGAAAATTTAATTATACTTATAACCTAAACTGCCGTTTAGGTTGTCGAAAATGTCACTCGCACCATGCTATGACAAAAAGAAAAACATATACGTAACACTTGCACTGGAATACTATTGCTATAAGCTGATGCTGCTATGAGTACGTACAATATTTATCAAAGAGAACTAAAATTTATGTTATTCTATATCACTATGTAATTATTAGTTCAAAAAAGAATATGTAATGTTTTAAACATTACTATAAACTGTTATAATAGAATACGTACAAATTAGCTGTACTGTAAAGAAAACGAAACCGTATGTGATTTGAAAAAAAATAATAAAATTAGACTATATTGACCTACAATACTGTCAATTTCATAATTATATTATAGATTATATAATATAAAATGATTATTAAGAAAGCATCAAATACACATAACTTATCAAAAAATAATAATTTATATCATTCATCACTTCAATCACATTTACCATATGTTTTCACTTCTAGTATAAGTTTTAATTTATATAATTAGTCCCAATAAATAATCACTTTTGATTGTATTTCTTCACCATAAACAAGAGGTTAAAAGTTCAAGCGAAATGACAAGTCTTTACGTTCCAGCATCTCTAGCGACTTAAAGCGCTTGCTAGCCGTCACCGAGAGCTCTAGCAATACCTCAGTCTCCTGAGCAGCGCTCGAAGCGCTTTAGTTCTGCGCTAAGAGCAGCCGTGGCGCTGGATCCAAGCCACGTAGCGAGCCACATCCGTGGAGCTGACGGTGCGGCGCGTCTTCTCTATGGCGGCGTTTATATCGTCTTTGGAAACGGGCGCCTCGAGCTCGGATTGCTTCAATCGACGTATCTGATCGGGGCTTTTTCCGGCGATTTTTTGACGCATCGTCATCATTGCTGCGTCTCTGTGGGTCAAACAAACTGAAACTTAATAAAACCAATGGTGTTAAAATATTTATTTGTCTCGCTCCAGATCTATAAAGTTATAGCTTTCTTAATATTGTTGAGTTTGCGGTTTATTCTTACATTTTTTTCATTATTCCTTTTGTTACTCGTTATAAAAAAAAAAAACAAAAAATCTCTGCAGCCGACGGCAGCGACACCTACCGAGTACCCTCTTTGTAAATCTAAACTATTCCAGAACCTTCTCAAACACAGACAAAAAAATCATCGAAATCGGTCGAGACATTTTAAAGGAGTTCAGTCACATACACACGCACAGAAGAAATATATATAAAGATATTACCGGCATATGTTACAGATGTCGGAGCCGCTGTAGCCGTCGAGTTTCTCCGCCAGCTCCTGGAAGACCACGTCCTCTGTGAGCGATACCTCGCGAAGGCAAAGCTTGAGGAGTTTAGTTCGTGTTATTTCTGTAACAAAACGAATTTTACTACTTTTAAAATTCAATGTGCTTACACTATCACTAACTGTTGATAATGGTGCTAGCTAAGATTAATTAAGAAAGATATTTCAGCAAGACATAATAACTAACTGACGTAGAAGAAAATACTAGGAGTTGTATATGGGACTGTGTGTCGCACCTAACATAATAGGCCAGCGAAACGTAGACAATAACTTACGTTCAAAATATATAATTAAAGTAACAATAACAGTAAATAAATAAAAGATTACCATCAGGAAGGCCAACGTATATCCTCTTCTCAAAGCGCCTCCTGAAGGCCTCGTCGATGTCCCACGGGTGGTTGGTGGCGGCGAGCACCATTATCACTTTGTCTTGATTGCTTTAAAATGGTAAAATAGACATTTAAAACATTTGCTGACAAAAATCTTCGGGGTAAAAAAGTCAATCGAGAAACATTTGAGTTCTTTTTAAAAGAGAAAAAAAATTGTACTTGACTTGTCTATTCACACTTCTCTCGAAGGTACCTTAAGTACCACGTCGCTGTTGTACTTGACGTGTTTTTTTTTAGTTTTCAAATTATATTTATTGGATAATAAATGCAATACAATGATGACTTACAAGATGGCAGCGAGTCCATCCATCTGTATGAGCAGCTCGGCCTTGAAACGGCGCGAGGCCTCATGCTCGGAGTCGGCACCACGCACCGCGCACAGAGAGTCCACCTCGTCGATGAAGATCGTGCTCGGCGCGTAGAACGACGCCTGACAACACAACAATAATATTACGTGAAGCACCAGTGGTTGAGCCAGCAGCAGAAGCTGATAAACGAATAGGTCGACCTAGCCGGGTAGTACCACGGGTTAAAACTCACACAACGCCGGCAACGTAATGAAGTGTACTTATTTATATTTCCGCATTTCGTCTAATGTCTAAGGTGCAGCAGGCCCTATCTCCTCCCTTCCTATCCCTCCATCGCCTCCCCTTTTCCGTATTTACTTCTCCTCTCTTTCCAACACAAAAGTCGATAACGCTGGCAACCCTGGGCAAATCTGGGTAGAGGTAATCACCGCGACCGCTTGTTTCACCTCAAAATAATAATATAACTTGGTACTCATTCCCGTCAAACAATCTTATAAAATGAAATCGGCATGACACTAAAAGTATCCATTGAACGCGTGCATTTTGCCTAAAATTTAGAGTAAAAAAGTATCGGTATCATTTTAATACGTACAAAATAACTATAATATTTCATATATTCATAAACCTATATTAATATTATAAAGAGAAAAGATTTGATTCTTTATTAAACTCAATAAATATTTAATGAATAAATCTCAATGGATGAACAATGAAAAAAAAATAACCAATAGAAAGCTCCTCTGTCAGCGAGTAACAGAATTCTTTTTAATTTGTCTATCTACTCGAGCAAAGCCGGGACGGGTTGCTAGTTACGTATAAGCCGATAAATATAAAGATAAGAAAACAGTGACCATATCAAACAGCAGTCGTACGAGCTTCTCGGAATCGCCGCGGTACTTGGAGGTGAGCGTGGCGGAGGACACGTTGAAGAAGGTGGTCCGGCACTCGGTGGCCACGGCACGCGCCAGCAGCGTCTTGCCCGTGCCCGGAGGACCCGTCAGGAGCACACCTTTCCAGGGACGACGTATGCCCTGGAAGGATTAAATATCATGAGACATCATAACATCGAAATTTAATGATCTATGGCAAAATTCTATTGTGAAATATTACAAAATCAAATAAACATATAATAAATTAATTTTGATTAAAACATATACTAAATTCATTTATGGTTTTACATATAAACATTTACTAACTAAACTAATGCTTTTGTTATTATTAAAACTTCAATAATATTGATCCCTCATATCGCTACAATCGTATTGCAAATGACAACATGACCGTCACGCGAGCTGCCGTTGTGACGACCGCGGAACTCGATTGGCACTAAAATTACAGAAAAAATACATATAACTTTACAAATAAAAATAATATACGCCTCGCGAAGCGTTTGCACGGTTTATATTCTTCACTGTGATCACCGCCGCCCATCAAAATCCACTACACTAGACACGCTGCAGGTACATTGACGTAAAAAAAGAACCATGCTCTTTCTTGAATGACCTTTGGTCGGTTTAGAACTACCGCTGGTAACAAATCATTCCATTTTTGCGAGGTAGAGAGTCGCGTGGAAACCGATTAGTGCTAACCAAGAAGAGAAGAGAAACAAGGAACACATCACTAGCGGTAATGATAGCAGGCAACATAATATTGTCTATCGTTTTTTATTTAAAAAAAAAGAAAATTTGAATAGGAAAGTTGAATTCCATACGAGAACATATAATGTGATATAAAAAACAAACCTTAAAATAATCGGGCATAACAAGCGGTAACACCATTGCTTCTTGCAATACCGCCTTCGCATCGTCCAATCCGATAACATCCTTCCAGCGTACATCTGGATTCTTCTGCAGTATATCTCTCTCTAAAGTCTCCACCAAATGCAATTCGTAACCACTCGTGTCGAAAACTTTTTCGTCTTTCTCCAAGATTGTCACATCACCATCCGTAGTGCCATCGGTCTTTCGAATCGGTTTGATCGGGGCCAATTGTCTCTTTACTCTTGGAATTCTTTCGACCGATCGACATTTTCTTCCGCTGCCAACTGCGGATGCGGTTGACGTCTTCCGAGAGACGATGGAGGGAAGGGTTGGCTGTATCTCGGGGTCCCGTCTGCGAAGGGTTCCCGCCCACTTTTCAGTCGTGGGGTCCGTCTGTTTCGTTTGGTCCAATGACGATTCTTGGAATGAAGTTGCTTGAGTTGGCCTGACAACTGATGAACGAGCAGTTATTATCAAAATTGTAAAAATTTGCATATGCTTTTTTTTTATTTGTACTTAATTCATAACTATTGGATAATCGATCTATAAATTAGGGAAATCAAGAAGTAGAAGACATACAAAGCAATAAAAAATACTTTTGAAGGTTAGCGCTTGAAATATTACAGATTTGAATTGAAGATTCAATCTCATACAGATTTGAATTCAAGAAGCTCATAATCATCAACAAGTCCAATTAATATTGTGGATGTAAACTCGATGTATAAAGTCTACATTCCTAATGTTAAATCAAATGAATATCACTGTTTATCACATTAAAATTGTTTTCATAGCATGCGGTCAAATCTTTTAAGCGGGACGTTCTCTGATTAGTGTCTCCAACATTGAGATAACCTCTCAACATTAATTCGTCGTCATCGTTTCAGCTGATATTCGTCCACTGCTGGACACAGACCTCCCACACTGATCGTCACAAAGATTGGTGGGGAGAGATTTCAGGGGTGCAGCTCTCATCAGTTCATATATCAATAATCATGTCATTGTTGTTAGGAGATGTTCTACACTTACATCAACAACATCGGTATAACTAAGGAATAACCGAGGAACGTGCACGCGTAGGTGTATAGAGCTATGCTAGTCATGTGTGCCAGGACCGCGCAAGGTGCAGCTCCGCCTACCCCTCTAGATGATTGACTTATGATGGTACTTGGTGGATACCTATGATTCATACTCGTACCTTGGGTTGGCGGATGCCGGGTACCCGTGTTGGCGTGCGTGTCTGGCCTGTTCTTGTCTTTTTTCCCCCCCTTGTCGGTACGCAGGCCGTCCCGAGGGGCCTCCTGTCCCTTGTCACTGCCACTCCTTCGTGTCGTCACACGTGCGAACCCGAACGGCTGCAGACTCTCCGTCATCATGTGGTCCATCATCCTCGCCATCTGGTGGAAGCTCGATGATGGACTGCAAAATAATATTTATAATTTTTAAAAATTACCAGAAATTCTCACATGCATGTGACGTAACCTAAGTAGTTAAAGTTAATAAGAATATCTGTCTTTACATGTCCTGTCCGACATAAGATAACAATTACGGTCACAATTACGCCCGAATTCTCAAGCTCAATCTGGTAAAAGCTTGCCGAAGCTTCAACATACATCTGTCAGATAGTAAGTCCAACGCCTATTTAATAGGTTACCGCTCATATAACTTCTGTATTATGTGAAGTTATCGTCGCAAATAGGTAGTGAGTCACTTTAAGAAAACAGATCTAGTCTATGTGATCAATGTACTTCGACAGAATGTCTTCTAAGATAATTATTAAAAGCGAGATACTAAAATAATTTGCATGCGTCAGTCTGTCCGCGCGGTTTAAATTTGTATGTCTCCAGAAGAATGTACTAAAATTTACGGAACCACTGTGGATTATCATCAAAGATATAATATATCGCAACTTAAAATAAGGTGGGCTTATTCTTACTAGTCGTAGTAGAAGAAAAACCTACAGATCCATAATATGTTCCATCTATCGAAACCTTAGCAGTATCTTGGTAAAGGTGATTGATACAAATAGTAATACTCAATTCTGTTTGAGGTACGCACCCTATATGCTGATCCCTTTCAAAGAACTGGCTTAAGCCAGCGACATTCGGATACAGGAAGTCGCCGAACCCGAAATCCATGTTCCTTCTAAAAAATCGAGCCAACATAAGTAGGATTGTACACTCTTACTACAACTAGATCACTGTAATTGATGAGAAATAAATTATATCATAATTTTCCTGATTTCGAAAGTGTGTCGATACCTTTGAACCGGACAGTTGGGGAAATTTGGGTACTGAATGACAAGTCTGTTTTGAATCGGTCGTCATGGCAACGTATTCGCGGAAACCTCAATCGCTGTATGCATGAAGACAACTTTATATTTGCGTTTACGAATACCATACACGCTAAGACTCACCTTTCTGTAGTTCATGTTTTAATATTTAAAGGTCACTACACGAGAAGGTCAAACGCAAATGGAAGTTTGTACTGGAAGGTCATTGCGATGTTTTTGGGACTCTTCGTGTCGTTGAACGAATTTACCAATTGACCTCGTTTCGTATTTAAGAGGCATTAATAAATACTTCGTCCTTGTTTACGAGCTTAATGTGTCGTCACAATTGAAGTTAGGTATTAAAGTGATCGCAAATGAAAGTAGCTATTTTAGCACAAAGGAAACATACATTTTAATGCTTTTCTATACTGAATGTTAATCTAGGAACATAACAATCTGAGACCTATTGCAAATGGACTTATATCAATCAAACAGAGAAAGTATTTTAAATATTTAATATATTATAGTATAAGCAACTATGACAACATGAAAAAAAGAAGTCGCACCTAATTCACCTTGTACTTAGTAAAACACTACACACAAATAATACATAATTTGTAGTAAGTGTTTTCATTGCAAGAGTCCAAAAACCTGAAAACATCGGTACAGACCATCTTAGATTTGCACTTCCTACACTTTTTGAAACTATATCGTCAGGCGGACGGCCAACAACTAGAGTAACAAGAGCTGTCGATGGTAAATCGATTACTAATTGCAGGATAGAGTATCAAGTCGGGTGATTGAACTTTACATGTGTCCATTGACTGAAAGGGGCCAGTGACAGGTGGCGAAACTGTGCCAAAGGTCATCGACTGCATTCTACTGTTTGCTGTAGACAACCCTTGTTCATTATTTTCTAATATATTATGTTTTGATGTGACTCTGCTTAGGAAATATGATAAAAATACACCTTAATATGCGTGCAAAAGAAATTTATTATATACTATTTACTCTTTATAAAGTTTTGTTATTTTTATGGTAGAACGCGGCATGGGAGCAAGCAATTCATCTGATGTTATCGGACTATCCACGTCCACGACAACCAGAAGGGTTACAGAGTCGTTGCTAGAATTTTGCAGAAAGGCATTAAGAAAAAGAAGGAGGATAGGGCTTGAAGTCGTGGTAATTTACTGCTCTCAACGGCCCATTCACGCAATAGCTCCAACTCCTCCAACCAGCCAGTTGGCTGTACCACTGTTTCGGTCATAGTTTAAGGATGTAGCGGGGTCCAAAACAGGTTCGGCCGATCAGAAAAAGGTTAGTCGATTCGAGATCCACTTAATTCGTCCCTATCGCTCTGAGGGGTTGAGAATAAAATTATTGTGATGGCCATAAATCATTTTCCCAAACTCAGTCTAAATGATGAGTTTTTTCTGATAAATCAATCTTATGTCGTGAACCTTGACCAGTACATTATTGACCTTCAGACAATGAACAAAAAATGAACCAATTAGGAAGATGATCCCAAACAAGATTATGTTATGGACCTAAAGAATTGGCCAATGACGTGAGACCGCCCACCGCATTATTATCTCCATTGGAACAACAGAAGCGTCTGAGATGACCCTTGATCAAAATAAATTGATGGCTTTATAAAGTGGCGAGTTAACGATGATTACACTAAATGTTATTGTACACTTTGAAACAAAGACAAGTGACGAAAACCTAATAGTAGAATGAATACAAGTCGGTACTACAATTATTGGTTGAAGTACTAATTAACTGGTAAGTGGTAGGTGACTTGGCGATAAAATTATTTCTCAAGAGTACTGGTCTGTAAGTACTTAAAAATTTTATTTCAACATATACAGTGCGAAAGAACATAATTTTCCTTGACCAAAGGATAGAGAAAGGTTATCGCTGTCAACAAATTTTACGGCAAATATATTCTTGTATTCTCTTAATATAATATGCTACGTACTTAATCTCATCGAGTATGTCGTGGAGTGTGTCCGTTACATCGGACTAAGATGTAGGGAATACTTAATTCGACGTCTGAAAAGTAAGAGGCGAATTACTCAACCACTTGGCTGTGTATAATACAATGTTATTTTTTAATGTCATTAAAACCTCGTAAGTACTCATAACATTATAGTTTTATTTCAATGTTAGAGAGTGTTGCGTCACACGCTCGCCCTGGGCGTCTTCGAGATGTTAAATTAAATTATTGGCTTACAATCATAATGCCTATTTATAGATATATAAATCTCCGTACACCGCAACGTTTACACCTACGCCAGGTTATAGCTAATAATCCCTTAACAAGGGAGTGACCATAGAATCGCAGCAACTGGGCATAATTGAAATTACCATAAGTTAATTTAGGTTCTAATTCTAGATCTTCGATCGCTCCTCGGATGATTTTTTTATAGGAGAAAAAAACGAACGATCAAGCAGTTCACTTTAACTTATGTGACTAGCGCTGCCAACCTAAGCAGAAAGATATGGAGTCAAATAAATTACCTCCTCTTCACGTCGGTATTTTGTAAGGGACCACCATGTCTAGCCAGCTAATTCATGCAACAGCTGCATGCAGATGCATGCACCGGCATTATTCATTTAGTTGTATGCAAACAAAATAATCGCGGTAAAGGCATGGGCTTTACCGTAGTTAGATCATGCCGAAGATAGTGGCATAATCAAAATAAAGCCCTTGTGCGTAAATCAAGGAAGAATGCAACGTGTATGGGTATGGGTTCCCCATTCCATAGTATTCTTCTTTTATTTGCGCGTAAGGGCCTCACTAAGTTTCGCTATTTTCTTATCTCACTCGGCACCGATATTAAATAAGAAACCACTAAATCAGAAAAAGAAATATTTGTGTTTGAGTTTAAGTTCTTTCTATCTCGTATATTCTCCACTTTATTGTGTATGTACTAGTTAAATTTAATCAACATCAGTCCCTTGTCTCTGTTAAATTATTTTAATCACCTTTCACTCTAAAAGACTGCGTGACGTAATCAAATGCATCCCTTGCATTTTGATCATAAGCCTGTGTGCGGCGTACGCAGCGACCATCCCTGACCTAAATCTGATAATCATATTACGCACACGCGGCGCCCGAGGACCGGGTTCGACCTTGACGAAGAACGCCATTGCTAACCGGGAAATCATTATGTAATATAATAAACTGTTAACATTTTAATTCTGTTAGTGCACCCAATTTCAAAACCTCGACCCAAGGCAAATTCCCGAGCATCGCGGAGTATTTAAGCCCTAGTTAGGACTAAGTATGCAAGCCTGATTGAATCGGAAATACGAACATAGTATATTCTCTTTCTCTAAATTTATGTTTTCAAACTTTGCATCCAATGTGTTGTCGACAAATGTTATTAGCTTACTTGTCAATAACAGAG
>DWTW01002819.1:0-10598 GCA_018246275.1 Papilio slateri
GCATCTGCAGATCCTCGGGTGTTGCAGATGTCCATGGGCGGCGCTGATCGCTTTGGCGTTCCCGCTGCTCGTTTGCCTCCTTCTCGTATAAAAAAAAATGTAACATTTTCTACGTGGCGATGGAATAAATTTCTACTTCGGAATGCCAATGCAAAAGCACTGGAGAAACAAAGAGAGAGACAGAGAGAGTATCTTGAAATAAATTAAACAATACAAAATTTGAATAAGAACATTAACAAAGCTCTCTTTCTTACTTTATCTTTATATTTATTTTTATATCTTTAGTTTCTTTCACGTAACGAAATGTGTTGTCGTCTACAAAATGTATCTCAATGAATAAATAAAAAAATAAACCATACCGCCTGTTACCCAGACGAGTAGGCAGAATCCGATTATTGACAATAAACTAAGTAAAAACATCTTTTTATGTTAATGTTTCCGCAGAGCAAACTCACGACTAACTATGCATATTTCGGAGCGCTTCCGGTGCTCGGTTTCGTCGAATCGTGTTACTCGTTAGCCAGAAATTAATTAAGTGATCAAATAGATACATATAAGCTTATATGTACAGTTATGTAGTAACCATATTATGTTTTTTTAAGATCTATTCAACTTTATTGTTAAAATGGTCATGACTATTACCATGGGACCCAAAAAAACATGTTTAATAAAAAATTAAGACGTCGGAAACGGTTCTAACGATTTGGATGAAATTTTGTATTTAGATACGGTTTCCATTTTTTAAATTTTAGAGCGTCATTTTTTAGTCATCGGTATCAATGAATAATAAATGCCAAGTATTACTGGTATTTTTGCGACATAACGCTAGTTATGTTATTATTCGAATTTAAAATATCTCCCGAAGTGCGGTCCACTGCTCGATGATTTCTTATAGTTATTTCAAATACGAGTACCTTTACTTGTTTTTTTTTTTATTATTTTTGCTAATTTAAAAACTAACCTTTTAAATATTGGTACCAATATATTATGTGTTTGCTAAAATTGTCTTCTTTATTTTCTCTTATTAGTTTTTTTAAGATTTTTAGTCTTACTTAAGAATCCAATCTTACAAAAGTGTACAGCTAACGACTAACTAAAAGATAGCTTACGCTATCTGCTTTTTTATCTAGAAAAATAGCTATCAACATACATGGAACTTATTTTAATTTTGATTTAATGCTATATCATTATTATAACATCATTGCTTTATCATACATTGTATATGATTGTGATTAAGTGATCGAAAAAGCTTTTGTCATAAAAATAACGAGAGCATAAATCCAAACTGGTCCATACACATCACTTTGAGCTTTACTGTATTATATTTCTCTTAGGCAGATAAGTTCTTACTACACAATGTGAATTTGATGGCGTGTGTTAAAGCTTCCAAGTGCGAGGGAGAGAACAGAGTTGCGGAGGCATACGGGCAGATGTGCGGGGGAAATTTTGGATGATCGACACGTATCGCAAAGGTTCGTTCCTCACCCTCTTTCAAGCCCCTGCCGTACATTCGCTCGTGTGCGCTGTACTACGTTCCTCGAAATATGTGGATAACAAATTTATTTTTTATCATCAAATCATGAGGATAACAAATTTATTTTTTATCACTTCCAAGCAGTCTTTATATGCTGATTAAGAAAACTAACAAATTACAGAGGTTTTAAACTTTAAGTTGGTCTGATTTTTTGGTATAGCCGAAAAAAATATTTTTGTTCGATTTTAAATTGTTTTGGATATTAAAAAACATTTTGAACTCGAACCAATAACATAGGTATATTTGTACGTTTCATTCACTACAAAACTTCTTAATCTTTTAAGAGAAACTTCAAAGAAAAGCCGACTATTTGCAACTTATTTTAAAGCGGCAATCTTGCTCCGTTCCGTCATAGATATATAAAGTATTTCATGAGAATACTTATAAAAGTTGAATGATACTAATATACAGCAAAAGGTCTTCTTGACAAGCTTGGAATGAATCTTCCAAGAATGCGTTCCTATTTATTGCATTATATGTTTGATAAAGTTATTTTATTTAAATTAAAATTCTGATAGTCTGTCTCGTTTCACAATTCATCCATACGTCTCCAAACAAATTTTTTATGAGTATTTTTAGTAAAATACATACTTTTAAAGTAATCATTATTATTTATAAATAAAGATAATAACTATTAAAATGCAGTAAATCTACAAAAACAACTGACTTCAATTGACTTGAACTTGATTGGAATCACTTATCGGTTTGGTATAAAATTTAAAGGGGACCGATCTGAAAACAAAAGCTATGAGTTGCAAAAATAATTTTCAAAATCTATTCATAAACGTCGAAGTTCAGAGGTTACAAACATAATTTTTTTAATTTATAATATATGAATCAGCTATAGCATAAGCAGAGCTTGTTAATTTCTTTGTCTCTCCTTAGTATATACATCGCAGTATACACTAGTTCACAAAGGAGGTACCAGTACGGTCTCATTTTGCTTTTTCTTTCTAGAAACAAAGTGCTAAGAAACAGCGCTAATTTGATCAGGGACAAAGCTTTTTCGTGTGTTTTTTTTACTAATTTAAAAGAGTGCAGTTTAAAAGAGTAGAGAACCATTATGAGATATGCTACACTCGCTAACGTGTTGGTGACTAGTACGCTAATGCACGCACGATACTCGTTATAATTAATAGGTTTTTTCTTGATTACATTGTTTAAAATTAAAACTTAGTGGCGTTAGATAGTAATTGTGTCGTTAGTGAAACAGATGTGAAATAATTACTAGTAAGGAACAATTCGGGTATGGGATTTGTTCACTTTGCGTTGTTACAATAATGTGCATGTACTATAGATATGTGAGAATTATGTTCTTGGGCGTTGTTCTTACTTAAATCCAGCTTAGATCATGCTGTTCTTGTGTGCGTCGTTAATTACTTAGTCTACGGTTTTTTTCCATTACTTTGTGAGTAGGTAATGCAAAAGTGAAAAGATTTTTCTACATACAAGTTGAGAAATTATTTATTTAAAAAGCTTTCTCATTTGCCATCTCGAAATTGTCAACAAAATTTTAATCCCGTTAATTACATTAAGGACAAATAATTATGTTAATAGTCAACGAAAAGATCTTGCATGAAAATTCCTTGACCTAATCCCTCATTTGTGATACCCTACATAAAACATGTTTAAATACCTTGAACACAAAGACCTATGTTTTTATGTATATGATATATCCGTATATAATATATATTATTCTAAATGATTCCAATAAACTTTAAAATTGACTTATTACTCGTACTTTTGGTCATGTCTAACACTTTTAAACAAATATCGTATTTACGTAGAACTATTTGCATAAAACTGAATACTTATCGTTGCAGTCAAATTTTACCGTCAACAGAAACCACTCGGAGTTACACTAATGTTTAAAGTACACAGTGAACAAACACAAACACCCAACTGAGCAGAGTCGGGCGTCGAATTACGATGTCGAAGCGGTTTGCTTTGCAAAATCATTTTAATAAGTTTCAAAGAGCGTCATATTTACGCTTCAGAATCGCTAGCAAACATAATAACCGTTTTAGATTTAAAATTATGATGCATACATTTTATGAATCGTTTTTATTAAGAAATACTTAGAATTTGACTCATATGAAGATAAGGCCAAGTTGACCTCCAATAAGCTTGGTGTCTGGTCGCAGATAGGCAATATATCTTGCCGGCCCACCGTGTCGATGCAAACTATCGAGGTCAAATTATGAATGAGTCGTTCAGTTCACAATTTGCTGTCAGTTTATAATATGTCTAGTGAGATTATAAACCGACGAAGTTAACAATCGGTCGGTGATGTATACTGATAAATAAATAAAAGGTTTTTCGTTACTTGTATTCATAAACATACTGTTAATTACAAAGTATAAAATAAATATTCAATGGATGTGGCGTATAATAAAGTAACAAAGGAAAACGCGTAAATCGTTCATCTAATTGTAACGCTTGTTAAAACAGTAGTTTATATGTCAAAGGGACAATCAATGCATATTGTGTTTCAATAAAAACAAATAAATGCGCCACCGCACCATCCGCTTTGTACCGGGTTATGAAGATTTGGATAGCAAACATGTGGGTATTTTATTTCTTGCAACACTCAATTTAACCCTATTCAAGACTGTCCTTTTTTCATGTTTCGTTAACTAACGTGTTTTATTTTTGTTGTTTTTGTCCTGAAAATAAATTAAAGGAATTAACAACGTCAAAGTTTGAGATATCATTAATCACACACACTCATATCACTCATACATTTGTTATTATAGGTATAGATGAAACTATATAATAAGGAATGCTTGCCGCAATACTGACGATCCTGAATTCCCGATAACAACGTCTTAATCTTGAAATCGCAAGTGCGCCATTTCTCTAGTCATTGGGCTGTTCCAAGGATAATGTTACAGTCAGAAGATACATATATAATAATTAATATCCCGGCCCCATCCAGTTATATGATAAAGGTAAAGATATATTTAGACACAGTGTATATATAAATAATTATATAAATTGTTGTTTTAATTAACCTTTTTAAAATATTGTGTCAGTACAAACAATTTTATTTTTCAATTTAACTTTTACAAATCTATCTTCAAATTAGAATATCATGTATGTATCTGTAAATAAGGTTACACTAAAACAATATTGGTACAACTGATAGCTCCAACCAAGCGATGATCCTCCGACCAACGACTTTCATATGTTCGAAGTGTTCTAAGGCCAGGCGCCCACTTTCGAGTTTTGTGCAAGGTATTGAGTGGTATCGGGCAAACCTAGCGACAAATCAACTTAGCAGAGAATCGTCTGTGAAAACTCATATAGCATCAATTCCAATGGTATGGATGAAGACTTACGGTTTTTCATTTCTGCTTCATCAAATCTGCGTTCTTTCGCCGCGCGACGATAAAACGCAGGTAGGCGCCTGGTCTAATTGTCTGCACTCACACTGCGTAGTTTGCACGCATAAATCGAGTAAGCGGCGCACCACATATTATGTGGCCTTAAACATCGGTATCAATCACAAGAATGAATGTTTTGCCAACTTTTCTGTAGAAAAGGAAAAAGAAAGATGCCTGCAATACTTCAATCATCACACGAAACATTGAAGTAAAAATGACTTCACGTAGAATTCGTAGTCATCGATCGGCTCATTCGTACAACAGCGACTACTACTGAATCTGGCATTGCTCTGGCCGCAGTTTCCGTACCTGCCGGTGATCTGCATTTTACAATTTTGTACATGCTAAGTAGTGGATTATTTAAAGTACTCATTATGCACATTTTGTAATTATTAAATCTAAATAAATAATGTCACTTTGGGACCTAATAAGCTCGGTTAAAATTGGCAGTTATCTTCTATATTTATGCCAATAGGATTAATAGACAAAGGCGCTTGATTCTGTAATTATTTCTATTGGAATATTTAATGCAACGAGGGCAAAACAAGACAACTCTTTAATATATTTATTTTATATATAGTTATGTTGGGTTGGTTGAGAAATAATTCTATCAAATTGATCTCCAAAGCCTGCTCGTTCAATACAGCTTAACTCCAATGATCAATTTTGCTATAGAAGAGCTATTACGGTACGAGCGCCTCAGTTAACTACTTTAATTATGTTTAAAAGGCTTTACGGGAACGGAAGAACGGAGGTTTTCCCTGACTAACGACGGCCTGCAAATGATAATTAAACTGATGAAACTATGCGACTGTAAGTGGTAATATTTATGTCATAGCAAATATATCATTATTAATACGATTATACATCAGCTGAGTGGCAATTCCCAGAGAGCAAAAAATACGAATTTAAATGAAATTAAAAGAATAAATAAAGGAACGCATTAAAAAAAGAAAGGGAAAAATGAGATTAAAAGGAAAAGAAAAACAGACAAAGACAAAATTATTAGATAATGAAGCTAAAATGACGAAGGAAAACAGTGAATAAACTTCTAAGTAAAGTCCCAGAAAATACCATGGATATATCCTTACAACCACCGTAATCCCTGAATGAACACGCTCTGTGTTCACCCGGATTGTGGTAGTCGAAAACAAAACAAAAAACGCTCATGTGTGACGACGGACGAAAATATTATGTTGTACAAAATATTATGTTGTACACTGTTGCTGATTTATTTAACTTTGAATTTAATGAAAGAAAAAAAGTAGATATACATATGATATTACTGATTTATAACATTAAGGTGACATAAATTAACATTTGATTTAAGGATAGGGTCTTTATAAAGACCCTATCCTTTAGGGTTTTTATAAAAGACTTTAGAAAAGATATTATTTCCTTATCAATGTTCGTATCTTCTTTTACTTTCACCTAATCACACACCTATTTAAACGATCATTACTACCTTAGAATTCTGCATACCAATAATAAGTATTACCTATAACGTAAGTTGGGTAAACTATGCCAATAATTGGTGAAATTGTGTTCTTTAAAAATCAGCACGAAAAACACTTACAAATAATGATAATTTACATTATATTTTATGGAGCCTGGCGTTGATTGAATTATAACGGAATAAGAGCTGACAATTATCAGTTAATAAAGATTTTACTCTTTTACGAAGATTTTATCCAATACTTCGTAGTATCATTTTAACTTAAGCGTTTAATTTGTTGTGTTTTTCCCGCTTACTATATATTATGTTGTAACTAGATATGTATTATCAGATAGATAGTTAGAACTAGAACTAGATTTACAAAGGTATGTTTCGATAATTGTGGTATATTAAAAACTAATGAAGTATAAAAAAAGGATGAATGAAGAAATAGAAAAACTGAAAGTGTATTTTTCGGCGATTCCGTATCGATTCATGAGGGAAGTGTATGAGACTCGTGCAAAATAATAATTAATAATCTAAAAATATAAATCCCTCTAGATTAGGTACAGTCATTCAAATATAAAATTTAATATCAGCAATAACTTCATGATATAAATAATTACAGTGAAAAGAAGGCAGTCTATTTAAAAGTTTTAAAGAGAAACGGACCGATTAAATAAGACCTCGGCGGCAATATAGAGCAATATAGAAGGCTACGACTCGTAGCGCGCTCGTAGGCTCGTAGCCTCACAACGACCTCGATCATAGCTCGTAGCACGATCACATCGACCTCGGGAGTAATGTAAAAAATCCATGTCGATTGTAGTCACAAAGAAGCAACATAAATAGTAGATGAGATCCGTAACTTTAACATTATTTAATTATTTTTAGACTACGAACTGTGACGCAGAAGCTTTCAAATATCATAAACAGACTAGCTCACTTTCCATGTTATATAGTAAAGTTAGGTCTGAAATAAATTAAATCATATTTCATTTCTTGCTTCAAGTTTTTCATTTCTCATATGTTGGGCTGTACATACATTTTAATTAGCATAAACGAGCCTTTGAAATCTCTGCGGGTGCTCTATAAGATTTCAACTTGACTAGTGAGTGAAGTTGATATTCATTTATATTTATATACAAATAATAATGAAATACATTACGGTAGGTATTACTCTGGATATATTATACTTGTATCGCGCAATTTTAGTGTTAGTGCTGACAGTAACCAAAATACTTTTTCAAAACCGGATACAACTTTTTTTTTTTATACGAATGACTACAAATGGTTTTTCTATATATTATATTATATTATTAGTGTGTGTATGATTAGTAAAGACACCCTTGAATCCGTACATTGGGAAGGAGGTAAAACAAACTAGGTTCACCTTTCACCTAATAAGGTGAACGACGAGATATACTGTTTTCATAAATTAGTATATTTTTAGATCAATTGTACTGGAAGCAGTACACTTAATCTAAAAATACAGTACAAGTACACAAGTTACTTCGATTGTTGTTTTTGTACCAATTACAGTATTTTCCTTATTCGTGTTACTATTAAAGTTATGCTGAGTCTCTAATAAATTGATACTTTTAATTGTTAAAATGTTTATCAATGTTAAAATGTTTGTCAAATCAATATCAATATAAATGTTGTGTAAAAACTGTACACAAATGTTCCTTCAAGATAAATTTGTTTTTATTTATTTATAAGGACTAGTTAGTGGTCGCATAGTGGTAGAAATTGGAGCATAGTTCATTAAGTTAGTTTCAACTTAGTCACCTCAGTTTAAATTAGCAACACACACAAAAATTTTAGCATGCGCCGCAGCATAGAAACTTTAATTATGACAAATTTTTCACACCCACAAAATATCCCAGATTTTCCGCTTCAAGTATATCATAAGCCCTGATCATAATTACGCTTCTGCCGTGTTTGTAAGGGGGCAGCACACAATCTCCGTTGCATTTCACACCAGCACTTCATCTGTTGTAAGTCACACCGGGTGTTTCAAACACAGTTTTTTTTTTTAAATAAGGTTATAAGGACTTTGACATATATTGTACTTAAAGTACAATATAATTAAATCCGTCTGACTACTACATATTGAAACAATCTTTCACAATACAATTTCTATATTTGAGTGCTTCAACCGATTATTCAGCCACGGCTTGCAGCCTTTTGATTCGGCTTTAAGAAGTCTTCTCCTCAAAGTACACATGCGCACAAGGTACTTTAGCTTTAGATAACACTAACTAACTGTAGCGAAGACTAAAGTTGTTTTTTTTTTAGTGGCTGCCTAATCAACAATCGAACCTCAAGTTCTGTAATTATTTTTCTTCTGTCGGTTTTTGGTTTATTTTCGTAGATGCCGGTATCTTCCAAACGATTTAACGCATATTGTATCGCACATCGCGGCCTCTTAACTTCTTGACCTACTTTTACTTGAGACATGACTCGCTCATATAAAATGTCAATTAGTAGCCGCTGTTCAGCACTAAGTTAAATTTATTTTAGGTTAAATTAATATGATAAATGTTAATTTTTACAAATGTGATAGCAATACGTGCCATACGTATATATTCTCTACGGGCATCAACAACACAATCACATACATTCCTAAAGAAAATAAAGAATACCATCTGGAGCAACACCTGGATGTCATAAATATTTTATTTTGCCTTATTTTATTCAGTAAATGCCGCTTATGGCATGATAAAACCATAAGCTTATCATACTACTGATTATTAAGATGTTGACAATAATAAAGGTGCTTAATACTTTTGTACTAGTTGTAATAATCTAAGACATATAATATCAAGAACAATAGACTATAGTTCGCACCATGGAAGCACCTCAATGTGAATTCTATTTCCGACCATTAATGGATTCAGGTTCCGACCGGTATTCTCTCCACCCTCTCTCAAAGCTATCCCATTTCCTATTATGTTGCAAACAAGTGCAGAGAGCGGTTACATCTTTGAGATATAGTTGGGCCGCACGACGCATGCGCGGCCCGGCCGGAGCCTGACGAATCACTCGCCCAAGCCGACAGTCTTCACCCTCCTGTCACTGTGTACTCGTAGAGAGTGTCGGGAATTAACTTAGCGCCACTGTGCTTGCTGTTCGCGTTGCACGATTCAGCAGCTCCCTTTTGTAGGTTTGTTGGTAAGTTTTTAGATATTTTATAAATATTAGATATCATTTATTTTTTTAATAACTTGTTTTATTATTATACTAAATTAAAAAAAAAAAAACATTAGCTTCTAATTTCAATATTCCAATTCATGTTTATTTTCAAGGCAAAACAAAACAATATTTTCGAAATGAAACAATAACTTCCTAATTAAGTTAGCTATATTCTTTAGTTGCAGTATAAAGTACTGATAAATTTATTATTTTAGAATTCAGATTATTCGATATTCATAGTTATACGTGCTTTTTACAATTCTGCCGTTAAAATAATATTTACGGTTAACAAAATACTGATTGTTTTTAAATTTAAAAATAAAACTACCATCATAGTATTATTATTGACTATTAATTGTAGATCTAGATTAAAATTTAACATTTTACTTAATAAAATCCCGCCGGAAAATCAGTGTTAATTTAATATTAGTGTTGTTAAAAAAAAAACAATATAAGTACTAATAAGATGAAGTTTAATTTATTGCTTATAATAAATTAAGACATTATCATGATAATATAAATTATGAAGCCATAAAAATAAATAATTCAACAGGTATCACAATTACTTAAAATGTTGCTCCATTTTATTTTAGCGGTTCGCTTAGCTATACTGTTTATCCCGAAGGAACAAATAGCGCTGATATTCTGGAAAAATCGTAGTGCCGTTTGCTTGTCAACAAAGATAGATCAATGCTTGTCTGGAATGTTCCATATTAACACACACCGTTGAACACACTATTCATATTTCTGATAGTCATAAACGTTCTCATTTGATTCACTTGTCTACTATTTGATATGGAAATAGATAAACGAAAAAAAAAACTCGGATCGTAACAACTTTTCATTAGAAACTTTTAAATGCTGTACCCCTGCATTTTTATTTAGGGCGAGGACGCAAAGCATTGCAAGTACTAATTTAAAAGGCGAAGCGAACTTCTATGAGAATAACATCGTTATTAACTTTTAAAACTCTTTCATTTTCTACCGGTTCAAATAATTGGCGTCTTTGTTCTTGTTGAAATATTTTCTTACAATCAATAAATAC
>DWTW01002820.1:0-10594 GCA_018246275.1 Papilio slateri
ATATATGACCACTTCTTAGATATCAAAACTGATTCAGAAAGTATGGACTTAATGACTTAACTTTATTACTTAAACTTAAATTTCAAAATAAATTAATTTTAAGATTACTTAATGCTTGCTTCACCCACTAACTATATTTTTCATACATTCTTGTTACATAAAGCAAAATGAAGCAGAAAGTGTGTATTTCTATAATCATTTAGGAAAATAATACCTCATTTGTTTTACTTATAAGAATATGCTTCAGGCACAAGTTTTATAAATTTCATTAAAAGAACATTCACTTGTTTTACTATTTCTTGAATATTTTCATTAATGTTAAAGTGAAATCTATGACAAATTCACTCAAATTTGGGTCACTTAAGTATAATAGGGAAATGTGCAGATGTAGCATCAATTGCATATAAGTATGTTATGATGTTGCAATGTATTACTTCTACTGATCAATATTTACTGTCCTTGACTTATTTCGTCCTACTTTTGATGTTGAAATAGTATGCTTGAATAGGTCTTACGATAAAAAAACCTAAAGTTATAAATGTAGCTTCATTCTTTACTGCAAAAAATATCTATTCAAACATTCATTATACTCAATACTATTGTTTGCAATTTGACTTATAATTAACATTAACTATTTAAAGTTAGTATTTGAATTATAATAATGAAAAAAAAATCATGTAATCACTTATACATTTTACAAATAATCAAATCATTAATAACCCATAAATTTCTTATTTACTTGATAATTTGTTGCTTACCATATCATGCTTACTCCATAACTTGTATTCCCATTAGGATTTGACCTACGGTTCTTTTTTCTGGGCTTGATGCTTTACAGTATATTGTGACAGGTTACCTCACTATTACTAAAAGATGTGAGAGGTTATTTTTTATTAATTTTAACCATGCACATTAATATTGCTTTGCAATATTCAAACTGAATATAATAGCAGGTATCAAAATTGATTAGGGGCTATATTGAATAAATAGAATGATTGAGAGCGTTAAACAACATAATACTTGGCCTCAATTGCAACTCTGCCCGTGTTGAATGCCCAATTTTCTCCGCACTGCCAATCTTTGTTATGATTTGTTTTTATGCTGTGCAATTGAACAAATTGAATCATTCTGTATCATTAATGTGAATAAATCACACTTCCACTCTGCGTTGATATTGAATTTTATTAATTAATTTCAATGTAAATCTATTACAACAATAAAATCTTTTAAGCATAGCATAGTTTTCAGTAAGAGAAGCAGTTTGTTTTGTTTCTGTAACTTCGTTCTTTGTAAACCTTAGTCAGTTTTCAAATTCATTCCTTTATCGAGTCGTAGACGCTTTCATTTCAAGTACATATAATTTTATATGGAGTTGTCTGCTTAGTACTTTAGTTTCAAAAGGTACTAAGCATCTACGACTTGATAAAACAACGAATTTAAAAACTGATGAAGGTTTTCGTACCCTGACTGTACAAATACTACAGTGTTGTTTGGAGGACGGCGCATTTCCCAATAATTGCATTACCCTGAGCCTGGAGCACGAGACCATCCTACTTATCAAGACCAAGATGCGAGTAACACTGACATATTATAGTGCATGATTTCGTTTTTTTTTTAATGTTATGAAAATATTAGTAGATTTTCGAAATAATTTACTAATATCTCTTTAACCATTCCAACTAAGCTTAAGCTTGTTTTAGGATATGGTTCATGACAATAGTCGAATGGCGGATTCGAACCCACGACCTCATGTTCGGTAGTCCGCACCCTTAACCATTAGGCTATTGGCGCTTAATTAAGACATGAGTGTCTTCAACGGAAGAGTGAATAGGTTAATTCTAAGCTAGGACACCAGGTGGGCTTGTGGTCAAGCACTTTTAAGTACTTAAGTATAAAAAACAATTAAACGGTATTTACCTTACTTGGTGACCATACGAGCCCGCTACCCAGGTAGCCGGCAATTTCGTGCGGATCGATTTTCCAGAGTAATCCTTCTATCTCCTGTTCGATCTTCCATTTGCGGTAAATACTTATAGTGACGACAAGAGCGCAGAACAGCGTGACCGCGAGTGTGCCCGCCACTACGAGGGATGTGATTTGAGACTCGTCCTTTGGACACTTTTCATTGAGGAAACCGCAAGACGGTTCGTCCTCTGGCTTTACACTGTCCGGCCAGTCGATAGGTAGGCGAGGATTCAATTTGTATTCCTGAAAGGTTGAAGGAGAGAAGAATACTACAAATAGTATCATAAAATAAGAATGATTAAATGAATTCAAAAGTAATAAAATATATGTGGCGACAATTTTCTTTATAAGATAAGTTGGTAAACGAGCAGCGGGTCACACAATGTCAAGTCATCATCGCTACCCATGTCCATACACAACATCAGAGGAACTGCAGATGTGTGGCCTTTAAGAAAGTAAAAGGAACATTATTATGTAAATTTAGGAAAAACTTACAGGAAATTTGCGACTGGACTGCTGAAAGTTGCCGACCGGCACCATGCTGTAGGAGCAGTTGATGTTGTGGTCGCTGAAGTTGGTCGGCTTGAAGGCCAACACGGAGAAGTTGCCCTCGGAGTCGGCGCGCTCGTCGAGACGAATCGACATACCGGACACACCTATCGATATTTTAATTTAAAATACTAACATACACAAGTAATACAACACTGAAGAATTCAAAATAAAATTAAAAAGGATATTAGTAGTTTATGTTAAACTATTTATCAAAGAAACGTATAGACAGTATAGACAAGTACAAGTATAGAAACAGGAAAAAAAATAAATAAACATACTCTTGTAAGGAGAGGACTTGATCATTTCGGCAACAATTCGAGAACCATTAGTAGCGATGCTCATCAATTTCTTGTAAGTTAATTTCTCCTTGTCAGTCTCTTCTCTTATAATCTTATCCAGAGCTGTTGCATAGAGCTTCACCGAATCGTACAAATATGCCGCGTATATTGACACAAACTGAAAATAATCATTTAATTCATAACACAGGAAACATATTAACACGCGACTCATACTGCAATTTGGGCAGACAATGAGAAGAAAAACAATAACTGAACTAAATATGTCCTCATTAAACCTAACAATTTCGACGGTACCGGCTTTACTCCTGGCTACACAACATTTAATTTCTTTACCTTTTCTAACTTACTATATTCATTTCAGAATTATAAAAATGACATTGGTCATCCAGTGTTTTTCATATGTTGAGGTCACATCGACTTGTGATGGCCAACTCATCGGAGTTGACCATAAATACAAAACGAGCTCACCATTACATTAAACCAAATAAATTCCTTAAGTTCCTAAGTTACTTTACCTTGGTGAATCTATCCCCGAACACGGTCGGCAACGGGAATTCGAAGGGCTTCATGTTATTGTACTGGCGCACTTTGGACGTGAAGTTCGCGTAGCCGACCGTTGGCTCCGAGGACACGACCACCAGCAAGGACTGTGCTCGTTTTCTAAACTCTTGCGTGTTCGGACACACTAATTTCGATCCGCGATCTTCGGTGTCTATGAAAAGTAAAACATTATTCGTAAACATGTCATGCCCGTCTAAAATGTCTAATCCTTACATCTGTGTAAGTCGTTTTACGTAAAGGTTGTGCCTCTGTTGGTGACAGTGTTGCTAAAAAGTTACCGATCTTCTGATCAGTCAGGAAATTGACCAAAGTTTGTTCCGATAACGAAATACATCAATATATACAAAATACGTCATTTTGACGCCCCCAATTACCCGCCGACAACAAATCTTTATATATCCATCACCTTTTACATAAAACAGAGGAGATAACTTTTTCTCCACGTGTTTGAACCTCCAATTTTCTCGTTGCAAATATTTTTTGTACAATCTTATCAAACCAATAAAATATTTTTTTAACAAAAATGCAACCTTCTCCTTTCTAATTACTACAATATAGTATATATTAAAAATTTAAAATATAACTTACTTATTATATACTTCAGTGAATCCTTTGAGGAGTACGTCATCATATCGACGAATATAACCATGTACTCTCCTTTAGCAAACAACTGCAAAGACTCCATGGCTGACATCATTTCTATGAGACCTGACGTTGAGCCCAAGAACACGTAAACTGGAAAAAAATTATCAGACTTAAGAACGACAAGGCAATTTCAAAAAATAATTCCAGAACTTAACAATGATCTCTGGACCAAGTTGCGAAAAGCATGTTTAAAAATACAACTTTAGCCCTATCACATAGTTTGAAAATGACCATAATTAATATACCTTTACATAAAATGGTGTTTTAGGTAGTAACTAATGATACTAGATTAATATAAATGAAATTGTCTCCCGCGTGCAGAGTAAGTGCAGTTGTTGTAAACAGCATAGTATCGAATTTAGACCTGAAATAAATAAATTTATTTCAACTCACTTCTAGTTTTGTTCTTGGTCTCCTGTATGAACTGGTACCAAAATCCGGGGGCGCAGCACGTCATCTTGTCTTCGCAGCACTTGAAGCTGTCGATGACCGGCCGCTGGTGGTTCACCGTCATGTTGCTCAGTTTCGCATGGTTCTCCAACGTCAGAGCGACCGTCACCCAAGACTCTTCGTACAATATTGAAAATTTATTCCATCTGTAGTATCTCAATAAAGATAACACAGATTTTGTCGCCTGAAAGAATGTTGCGATATACGTTAGTTTTTTAGCATTTATGTGCAGCTTTTAATAAAATATATAGCGGTATATACCTGCGTGTCGGGCGGCTCCAGTCTAGCAAAATTTGGCAATGTTGAAGTTTGGTAATCGGAACATTTCTGTAAAAATAGACATTTTAATAAATGTATAGTTTTAAATGTAAATAGTCGAAAATCCATCTTGAAGGCGAATAATTTATCGACATAGTTCGCGTTGCAAATAGAAAACAAAAAATTTAATTCAATCTCTATTTTACGCCCGTATTTTGAGAAATCGTGGTACTTCGCCGGTCGAACTAACACATTCGTGGTGTTGCACTGCTTCTGTTGGCGCTAGTATTAATTATTTACAATGTACTGGGCGCGGTCATGTTTTAATTCTCTATAAAATCTACAGACTCGGCCACCAGGTGAGCTTGTTAAATTTATAGCTACCGGCTAACGCGGGGCGGGTCGCTAGTACTCACGTAAGAGATCATAGGTAGATTGCGTGACTGTGCGATGATGGCCTCGGTATGGCAGCGGCCCTCGGGCCCGAAGAAGGCGACGACGCCGGAACAGCTCATGTCGGTGAGCAGCCGCGTCGCCGTCACCGTGTCGCAGCGCGTGTCGTTCCACTCCAACAGCAACTGCACCTCGGGCAGTATCACCGAGCTGTTGTTGATCTACGAATCGTTAACAAAACCGTTAATATAATATGGACTCATGCCCGTAATACAAAGAGGTAGGCAGCGATCCAGATTTTCGCCACGGTCCTAGTGCACTTCTCTCGCTTCCACTACATCCATACATCTACGCATACACGCTCGTCAGTTACGACTGCTTGGCCCTGCACAATATACCGTATACAGTCAGTGTGGGTTTTATCTAAAAGAAATCACTCTTTGATCAAAAGCAATAATACTGACCCGTACTAATTAATTTGTGTTCCAGGTAAGTCGGGAATCGCTTCGCCATTAGATATGGTTATGAATTGATCACTACGTAAGGCGACGTTAGTGTATTCGCTAAGTACTTATATTTTGATAAAAATAGAAGAAAATTATTTGTATAAATTAATATTTTTAAGATTTGAAGAAAATCAATTGTAATAAAAAAAAAACATTTCATTAATTTTATAATCTAATTTATATACCTACGTCATAAAAAAGTTGAACTAAATGTAGCCGGTTAACCAATAAAGTAAGATAAGAATATCATCAAACGCTCTTAGCATCAATTTCTTGTTAATTATCAAATAATAATTATTATTATTTTATTGAAAGTGGCAAGCGAGCTAGCGGTACACCCGATATTACGTGACCGCTACCCATAGACATCTGCATCAAACTAATGAGTTACAGATGCGTTGTCTACCATTAATGGACATTCTACCCATCCCCTCCGCCGTCAAATCCTCTTCGCCTCTTTCCATCCTTTTCTTATTAGAAAAAAATAAGAAGGGAAAAAGGACTAATATTTAGGCCTCCGGCAACCTCACTCATCATAAAATGATGATGAACTGATAACAAACATATGAGAGATTTTAAACTTATTCTCAAATTATTCAAGTAATTTTTCCATAGGCCAATTGATTAAAGAATTTTTACACAAGGTCTTAATAAATATACACTGTGCACCAAACATTTGTGCATTTGGAGAAATCGAAAAATAGCCTACGCCTTATTACTTATTACGTTCGCGAATATTCGTTAATTGCTTTGAACAATCCACACAATATAATTATCTTTTCATGCGTTATAAAACTATAAGAGATTAGAAGAAGCAAATCTTTTTAACATTTAAATAAGTACCTATAGCAATATAAAATCTGAAGTGCATTACTTTCATTATCTGAATGCTTGTGATTGCCACACCGAATGTTTCGTGTAACCATGTTAACAAGTGATGCAGACCTCCTCGAGGGCCATGGAGAGCGCCCCGGAGATGGCGAGGCCCTGTCTGTCCCTGTGCTCGCCTTTGATCGAGGGTAGATATCCGATGGTGATGTTGTACTTCTTGGCGGCGGCTGAAGGCCCGGCCAGTAGGCCCAGCGCCGCAAGCACCAGCACCCGCGCGCCGCGCCACATGCCGTCGCCTTCACCGCGGTACCACCAGCTGCACCACACACAAACAAAGCATGATCAATTTTATATAAAACTAGCAATCCGCCCCAGCTTCTATCGGGTAAATAGATAAATAAAAAATATAGCCAAGAATGTTTAAAATCGGTTCAGTAGTTTTTGAGTTTCTCCGAGACAAACAATAATGAACATCTCTTCTATTTATTATATTAACAAGCATAAACTAATATAGAAATCCGAGGCATCAAAATGGTTCAAATAATAGAAGTCGAGATGGTAATGTTTCCAGCTCTATGGCCCTCCCTCTTAAACTACTTCGGATGACAGTAATCACCATTGCTGACTAATTGGCAATTGCATTGTCATAGTTTGCAAAGACGTCATCGCATTGCTTTGCTCCATTTTTGTCAAGCTTTCCGATACATATTACTTGATCACATGATGTGGATAACAGGGATAATTATTTAGATTTTTGTATGGCTACATAGTGTGCATTTGTTTGCTAAACAAACTTGTCCCATATTTTTAACACCAGAATGAAATAGATACGGTTATACTTGTTGGGTTTTACTAACTACAACCAGGCAACCCACTATTAAAGACGCGATTTCACAAATTTGCATTACTTAATATTTCACAATCTAGACAACTATTAATAAAAAATCTTAAAATACTTAAAATGTTGCTGGTATTAAATAATTTCGATATGTCATAGGTACTGTCTTAGATTGTATTTGGTTCCACAACTTTGGGCATCTAAATCATACTCTCTTGTGTAGCTTACATTTATGGTATTGAAAAAAAATAAACAAGTAAAATTCTTACAAGACAATATCATCGAACTCATAGGGTTTTTTCACTAGTGATTATAGTTGATATATTATAGTTTAAGTTCTATTTCGGTTATCTGTCAAAAGAAAGTAACCTAAAGCGATATTACTTGAATACAAAAAAAAAATAAAAAACGATTTCGCACGTACCATGTCATACCTTCTTTTATTTTTACATGCATGCATACATATACACTCGTTAGTTAAGTGTACTCTGATTATTGTAAAATTGTTTTACATTCTCAGACAGTTGCAAAATGTTAACAATAAATATAGAAGCGAATTAAGTATAAAGCATGTGACGTCGTCCGCGGTTGGTGTTTACAATTAAATACTTGCGTCAATTGTTGTACACACGATACTTAGTAATAATATTGTAGTAGATCAATACAACACTGAGTCAGAGAATAACAGTATAGTCACAGAAAAAAGATAATCCAGTTTAGGCTTTGGGTGGGATTTGAGTATTTCGAGTTTATTATTTTTAGGTTCACAGTAAATTCGCGTAACATTACAAACCGAGTTGAGCCAATTGAGCCGTAAAAGTATATCTTCGGTAACCTGCCAGACCCGAGAACACGTTGGTAGTGTGTCCCTTGACTGGAAATCGAACATACGTTACGGATAGCACAACAGCTATGTTCGCTAGGCTGTGGCTACTCAACGTTATAATACACTAGCTGTTGCCGCGGCTTCGCACGCATTCGTTTCTTTTTTTCTTCGCTGGATTTTTTTTGTGACTCCAAATTACAGACTCCCATTTTAAAAATTTATATATTAGTACCACTGGGTCCACTACCCAGCAGACGTTGTCTTGCTTGCGGGTTCAGCTTACGTCATAATATTTAAAATAATCTTCTGGATCCCGATGGCAGCGCCATCTGCTGGGTTTGTTTGTGAATCTAAACCATCCTCGAATCTTGAACTTGAACACATACACAAAAATTCATTCAAATCGGTTCAGCCGTTTAAGAGTTCACTGTCAACACACGTACAGATGAATTAATAGAATAATATATATAAAGATAGATTAGAATGCATCCATTTTATTTCAATTCATGTAATGAGAAATATTATTTTTAAATAAAGTCTATGTACGGTAAACGATCATGTGTGTCTGTTATATAAATAAAATGCTTGTTTTGTTGTTTTTAATTGAATAGTGATCAGGTCTGGCAAGTTAATCTGGGCCCAGTACTTTCTAGTTGTGTTCATCTCAGTGCCGGTGGCGTTCCTCGGGCAGATTGCCCTGTTAGGTGGGTTTGTCTTTTGATACGTAGCGCCAACCGGTACCGAAGACGGGCTCGAGCGCTCGCTTCTCAAAATAAACCAAGTCTCAGTAGACGAAGAAATTTATACCTTTTAAGTCGCATAGAAACCTTTTCTAAGAAGAAAAAGTTCAATCGTTAAAAAACTTTTTGTAGTCCGTTTTTTAACATCGTAATTTGAATGGTTCAAGTTTGTTCTTAAATAAACTATTTTTAACAATACATAAACTTAATCGATAACCTCTACACAGAACTTACTCCTAATTTACGGAGGTATTGTCGCACGTCGTGGGAAAACTTCGTAGTATTTTCAATTAGTCTTTAAAAAACAGAAGAAATAAGCTAGTTGAGAATTATACCCAGACCAGATACCTTATGTACCTTATGTGCTATATCTGCTACTAAAATAAACATTTAAAATAGAATTAAATATTAACCGGTTAACAGGTAATGAAAGGAAAATAATGAAATGCTATAAAACATTTAATGTACCAGGGGCACACTGACGTTAGACCAGGCCAGTTAATTGCACTCATCATTCATCATAAAAACGCGTCAGCGCACACCATCGCCCGGACTATCGAGTTTCAGCGCACGTGGATTTGATGGGTCATCGGAATCTATGGCGATACAGCCCTGACCTTGCGCCGTGTGACTTCTATTTATTTTCAAAAATCATGGATAAACTTCGAGGAATTCGATTTACGACTCTCGAAGATGCGGTGACTGCTTTTGAAGCGGCTGTGAAAGGGACCACTCAAGAAGGATTGCCGCAGATTCTCACATTTCTGGTTTCATCGCATGCAACGATGTATAGATAGGAACGGAGATTATCTACAAACAATAAAAGTTATAACATCCTACTACCTAGTTTATTCTTTATATTTTAAAAACTTTCATTGAAACCCACGTATAACGATATTTTTCATCATAGCAAGAGGCATCGAAGCTACATAAAAATTGTCTAAATTTAGAATTCACTTCAATTAATCGATTTCCAAATTAACAAATTCTTCATTATTTTGTAATAACGATAAATAAAAAAAAATGATTCTAACAATTAACACACTTCAAAAAATGCTAAATGAAATTTCGAGACGTAATGATGATTTTACTAATTTAATTAATTTTCTTGTTAGAAACTCAAAACCGTATCATGTTAACAAAAATAAGAAAAGTTGCCATGCATGAGCCACTTCTCCACATTTCTTACAGCAGCAGCATGACAGACGGACATTTTTAGATCTTTCTTTACTTCCATCAAGCAATTACATATAATACTAGCGCTAAATATGATAATAGATCTTTATGAGAAAAAAGAAGAGAGACGCATACCTCACTTGCTAGACAAACCGAAGAAATATTACTAAATACAAGATGTCGGTATCATTAAAGACATGATCAGGGGTGGCCTATTCATGCAAGAGCCAGCGCTGTGTGGCTATATAATTTACAGATATATCTTATTATTTAAATGAGAAATTCTTGTATACATCACCGTAAATTGTAAGCATCGTTTGTTTATTATCTCACTAGCGATATTATAAACTGACGGAAAATTGTAAACTGAACTAACCATTGACAATTTGATCATGTCAAACGCGTAAAACCTATTTTTTATTTGAACCTTCTTTAAGATATTATTTTTATATTTTTATCTATCTTTTTTGTATAACTGTCATGTGCAACTTAACAAATCTAACCTATAATTAACTTCCATTCGAACTCTTCACCATGTGCACTGTGTCGTGTTC
>DWTW01002821.1:0-10594 GCA_018246275.1 Papilio slateri
ATGTCAAAATCGACCAGCTCTTACTGCTAGAGCCATCTACTGACAAACAGCGAGAACTTAGTTGCGCACCTAATAGATACAAAATTATCAATACGCATCAATCTCCAGAACACCAGGGGAGCTAAGGTTCTTAGAGGAATTAATTCCCCCATCTCTATTCTATCATCGGACGTTTAGACTCACGGCAGGTCTCCATCCTCTCGTAGTAGATATACCGCGCGCACGAACGAAGAGATTCGAATCTTCGTTCAACATAAGGCAAAGGATTGGACCAAGTTGCCAGAGTCAGAATTTCCGTCCAATTATGAGTACCTTCAAGAGAAGAGCGAATAGGCTGCTAATAAACTAGTACGTACGTCTTTCGACCACATCACCACTTACCATCAGGTGGGATCGTGGTCAAGATATAGTTTATTCATTATAAATAAAAGATATGATAATCTCCATCTAAAGGAGGGTCTCCATCCAAGGTAAACCTGACATTTGTATGTAGGGTTTTAAATCCTCGGTCATATATTGCACATACTGCAAAGGAATGGGCACAAACATTTGTGTCAGTAATCTGGCATTTTCGTTTCGTTTGATATGTCGGTCGGCACTTTTAAGAGAAGAATAATATATTAATACTAAGCTGGTGCCATCCAACACATCGATCACTTTGCCACTTAACATCCGATAGAATTGTGCATAAACATTAATTAATTTATTGAAACATGCGACTCCGATCTTCAAGAAAGGAAGCCCGGACATTTTTGAAGGTTCCTAAGAGATATCGGTTCTGTGCATGGTGTACACAAATCAGTGCTATTGATCGCATGGGGTTAACCGGCTGAGGCGTCCGCAAGTAAAAATACATTGACATTTATATTAGTCGAAGTAGTAACAATAGCCGCATGGACTCCGAAACATGGGATCGTGGGTTCGAATCCGTTATTCGACTATGATCGTGAAGAATCTTTTAGGATAAACTTTAAGTTTAGGTTAAGTAAGAGCACGAGCAGCAGATAATATATTATTATTATAATTGCCTCCAGAAAGAAATATCTGTAAAACTTTTAATATAACTTGGCCTAAGAATAGTGAATAGTTGGTTCTAGTGGTTCGGATCACTGTACACACCTTACAGGTTTAAAATTCAGATAGGATCAGGTAATTTCACAATAAGGTCGTGTTTTGTAAGTAATGTTAAAAGCGTGTGGAACAATAACACCAAGATGACGTTGAAAAGATTGAGTTAGCTTCTTTTTCCTATATCGAAAATAAATAACCTTTACTGTGAACAAAAAAAAAATCAATAACATTTCAAACGCATTGAAACAGCTTACAGCGTGTAAAGTAGAAATTTAAACTGTATATGAAACAAAATCACCGCGAACGTTCGAACAAGGAAGCGATTTATAAAGTGAATTGACTTTAAATACCTTTACACGGGCTCACCTGATATCGATATCCCGGTATGGGACGTCCCGGGAACGTGTCGGGAACGTGCCGGGAGGAGCAGGCCGATGTTCCTGAAAAACGATAACTCTCTCTAGGGTTGCCACTCTAGAGGACTTCATAATGAAAAATAAAGCGTACAGACCGTAGGATAATGTCTAAGCATTAAGGATTGCTTCACGAAAACAAATTCATGGCACGGTAGGCCTACTTCTAACATCATATGAGTAAAATTAGACCTCACCTTATGCCTCTTAATTCGTTTTAAATGTAAACGAACATAAACACATGTAAGTTTTGGTAAGAATCGCGCAAAAGAATTGATGTACATGACCTGTATTTCAAAATCGTAGCGACAGTACTAAATAATTGATCTACGGTCTGGAAAATGTTAAGTGATGTTCACATACATTTTCTATTCATTTTCTTTCAGTAATTTCTTGTACGCCACGAGACAATATGTTTTTGTTCAAATTATCAATTTGAGTTGTAAGTCCATCGATCAGTCGAAATTAATTATGTTTAAAAGTAATCGTATTTGTATTGTATTTATTTTGCTTATTAAGGTTTTTTATTGTAACTTAATTTTAAGATTTTTAAATTATCAATAAACTATTTTTAAAGTTATATATACAGCTTATAGCAGACACTTTTATTGGATGAAGAGAACATTAAATTTTTAAAAGGAAAGTAATAAAAAATGTAATCTTCGTAAACCGATCAAATAGTCAGCCCTGTCCGTAGAGCCAATACCACCTGTTGCATCGAACATTCGATATCCTTCAATGGAATGTGAGACAGGGACAATAGCATGGCGTTGCCCTGTGGCGTGAAGGGGACGCAGCACAGACAAGGGTCCCACTTGAGCTCACACGTTTCAATGGTTTCAGCGAATCTATAACTATAGACACGTTCGAACTTCGGTAAAATGTTCGGAAGGTCGGAACGTTGCTCTGCTGGTAAATGTATGTTAAACTCTTTAGGTATACTTTTGTCAACGTTTAAGGTTACCTTTTTAAAGTTTGAATAAGTATAAAAAAGTTAATTTAAAAGAAGATAAGCAACCTTAAAGAACCGTAAGAGACCATAAAGTACTCTTATTTTTAACAGTAGGGTTTTTGTATTTTTTTAAATTAACTTTTTTATTTTTAGTTTCTTTTTAAATCGATTAACTTTATTATATAATCTACTTCAGTTCTGAATAATGAATATTATTATTTATACAGTTAACGTAACTACAATTAAATGGTTCACATTCACTTTATGGGTTTTGTGCTGACGTCATATTACCTATCGCCGTATAGCTTCGGGAAAGTATACGAACCAATCGACACCACAGTCTTCAAAATCGTTTAGGCTACAGGTTAAAAAGGAACGGACATACATGCGTGTGAAGACATTACCGTCCTTCTGGAGCACCACTCTTGAAGACTCAGTTTTAAAGGGCTCCGCCCCTACTGCAATTGAGGGTAATTGGAAAAAGCCGTTACAATAGTTTGTTTAACCTTGAAACATACATACGAATCCCATATGTTCTAAAACCCCACACCTAAAACAAGTTAGAGCAACCCTCGGACATTTCTCACTATATCAAATAAAAAAGGGACGTGAAAAGCCTCGTGCAACATAAAAAGGCGTTCGAAAGCGGCGCCGGAACCTATCGATGGCTCGGACCGGTCTACGGGGTATTTTTTCACCGGCAATTTTCCGACGGGAATTTTCCGCGGGGTTGATTTTTCAACACCGGGTTCTCTCACGGGACTCTATCGGACATCGGGATTTCCGATTTGCATATTGTATTGAGTGCTTTTTCAATAGCTTTAAGCGTCGAGTTAATTGAAACTGCGTGCGCTTTAATTGTTTTATTTTGTACTGAAAATTGAAACGGAACGTAGTTCTTTTGTTTTCGAGAGCGATGCGCGATTGTTTTATTTTGTCGCCTTCTATTGTGCACTGTAGGCGTGTGTTTTTGATTTAAACTGCAAGTTTGTTCTATCTACTTATATCATCAACATTAAATCCCTAAAGTAAAGGTTCGTTTGTCTTATACTTACATTTCTTTATGAACAAAGGTAACCAATACTATTTTACTTGATTATCAGCGTTCATTTTTTGTAGTTTTTAACTATAAATAATGATAAATTAAGATGTGTCAGCTATGTTTATCTCCAGTTTTCCATTGTACCTATACAGGTAGGCAAAGAATACTCTTTCTTCTATATACTAAAGAAAAGACTTAATATTTTTTTGCTGTATAAGTTAACTCTGAAACTACCGTACCGACTTAAGACTTCATCATTAAGAAGCTGGATTAGAAATAACATACATATTTATAATATAATCAGAAAATTCGAAAAGTGCGTACTGAACCGATTTCGGTAATTCTTTCGTCATTTTTTTTACGTGCATTATTTGAATTCACTGGGTGAAGCGGGCAACTAACAGCTTATGCAGTACAAACCACATCCAACCCAACAGTAAAAAAATAAGTACATATACAATATAGAAATCCGTCTGGGATTTTGTTTAATGTATCTCTATTTTATGGCCTTCATGTTAATTAGATATTGAAGCTATAATAATATGTACGTTTATAAGGTTCTAGAACAGAAATTAAGTACAAATCGACGCAGTACCTACTCTACGCTGTTACAAAACGGATGATCTGGTCAACATTGCTGGAGTACTTTGTGGCAATACTTCGGGGAGACCTGTGTCCATCTGTAGACTGAAAAACAAAAGAATATCTGAAACTGAGTTATTTCTTAGAATAGCCCCAGTAGAGAGTAGCACGGTGTCGAGAGAGAGAGTGCACTGTCCGCGAATGTACATTCATTTGTGGAGTATAAACAGACGGGGAATCACGTTAGCGACGTCATTATCTAGCAATAACAATTATAACACAAGCGAACCGAACGCGAGCCCACGACGAGAACAAACGATCTGCTATATTAACCGTGAAATGAACGGTTCTATTAAGGCAGTCTGTCACACCGTAACGTAACACAGACGAGAAAAAAAACTAATCACATGTAATGTTTGGTATACTTCTGGATTAAACATTGCTTTGTACCAAATAATTTTTTTTATTGAAAAATTTACTGCCTAAAGTTGTGCCTAATGCCCATTAAATGTAATTTCAAAACGTTTATGTCTAATATATAATTGATAAATCAAAAGTAACTGTCAATCAATGTGCTGCATTTTTTTACCTAAAATACCTTTAAATCTGAGCTTTCTTCTTACTTTGTTATTTATATAAATAATTGATTAATGAAATCCAAAAATTGTATAGAAGAAGTAACGTCTCTGGTATAACGTCGTCGTAAAATCGATGTTCACGTGTTCTACTCGCCGAAGTCCTAATTTCTCACTCTACAGATGAACTTTTATTACTCTGGATGCAACCCCCGCTGGCGCTGACACGCGCTTTTAAATAAATAAAGAAAAGACCAGCTAATTACATGAGTACAGTCTTGTATTGTGCTAGATTCTGCACTTTGCCGTCGATGGTTTACAATTAACATCGTGTAAACCATCATAGGTTAGTTCATTTCTGTCTGATGTAGATCCCTAGTACAAACATGTAAAAAACGCTTCAAACGCTGTCCCTTGAAGAAGTATAAAAAAGCCACCAGCGACCGAAAATTAAATAATGAAAAAATATAGCCTCCTCTTCCCTTGTACAGATGAAATTTGATTAAAAAATCACGATTATTAGGGGGGCCCCTTTGTGATATTTGACAAACGTAATGCGTATTAAGATACACGATTTGGACCCTTATTCCGTACAGATAAGATGCACATTTCACTGATCAGCTGCAGATGTAAGTTTGTATTTCCACTAGAGCCGATGCCTCCCCATCCCCACCCTTTCGCTGTGACCCCCTTTCAATAATTTTTCATCGTTTTGATCCGCTCGCTTTGTGGTCGACTCTTTATACAAAGATTAACAAAGTTTTAAATTAAAATTGCTACGGCAAATATCTCTATATTTCAGTCTATATTTCTATCACAAATCTTCGATAAATATTAATTTCACATTCATTAGATTTTAATATTAATTTTACAATATATCTTCGAGACGTTTAAAGTAAACCTTTGGTTTAAGTTGGTATGGGTAAAGTCGGCTATGTTCAAAGGGTTGGAAAGGCGACTAAAAGCTTCGTGCTGGTCCATTGTATATCATTGACAGAGCTGGATCTTAGAAAGACGCTGGATGCTGTTGTTTGCCTCCTGGCATCTTCAATTATTCAACTTTTATAAAGTCCCAAAAAGAGCGATCTAGACGCTTTTTTACTAGAGTTAATTTGAATACAAACAAAACAAATCATAGTAAGATTTGTTTACTCTGCCTCAAGCACCTTTATCTGAAGCCTATTATTTCTCGAATTTCGACTGATTAGCACAAAAAAAATATTATCGTAGCTTATAGGATGTTCTGAAAATATATAATTATTGTTAAAACATTATTTAAACTGTTTCCTTGTGTTCAATGTTAAAATTTATTAGCAAATCAATAAGTTCCATTAAATGAAGCATTGACAACGTGAGTTATTTCAATTTCGAAGTATCCAATTGAACTAAAATATTTCGTAACACAAAAATGTAACACAGATAATAAATAATACAATACAAATTTATTACAAAATACTTATTACTTAAAAACAGTAAGTTGGTTATCTAAAAGTCAAGAACCAAATCAACAAACTACTATTTTAATTAGACATGCAAAACTTTACGCTGTATTCTTTCAAAGTATCAAAAGTAGAGTTCATATTGAAAAAAGTCATTAGCAATTATCAGATCAAAGGATTGACTCGGCATTGTTGTGACAGTGAACTCGACTTGGATGTATAAAGAAGTAAGTGAAATTTTTGAGTCAATCATATATAATATGCGGCCCTTATTATTATTACGCTTAAATTAAAATATTAAAACACTGCTTGTTAACTGTTTCAAAAGATCATATAAGAGACAAAATGTACGATTACACATATATTTTTACAGGTGTTCTGGATGTTTGTATTCAACATTTTTACTGAATTAAAACTGTAAGAAACATAAAACTAACTAAACTAAAAAACTTTTGTTGATAGTTTTTTTTTGACATATTTTAGCCGTTTTTATGAGTAAATATTAAAACCCTTAAATGTTAAAAGTTGTTAAGTTAAATTGATTATTTATTCTTTTTGAAGTCATATTTGCTTTTTCTAGACAAATAATTTGGGTTAAAAAGTGAGAGCTGATAATATAAAAAAAAAACATTTGTAACCCTTTCCTATCACTGCCACCCTCATCCATATTCAATGCGCCGATGGCAGCGAGCATGCATATGCAGCCATGCAGCGCAATGCATTGTTGCCCTGTTACCAATCATTCTTTGATCTCCTTTTGCAAGTGGCCCGGAGAGTCATCGCGCTGTACCGACGAGTGTCATTCGTTGATTGAGATTAATCAACGAGAGATCAAATGGGAAAGTCGGTTTCCATTATGCCTAGGGGTGGGAAATGGGTGCATGAGGTTGGATTAACCGTGCAGGCTTGTGCACAGGGTGTATTGGTTTTTAAAGTGACAAACTTGCATGTTCCATATTCGTTGATTAAGGATTTTTTTTGGTTTTCGAAGTTGTTTTCTTAAAAGGTTTTTATGACAGGATATCGATAACCGATTGTCAGATTGACCGTAAGACGTTAAACTATCACTTCTTAATAAATTGACTTTATTTTAAACACAATTTCATCTTCAAAAAATTATATTTGATACGCCAAAATATGAAGTAATTCTGCAAAAAATAAATTATTATTTTTCAATGTGCGAGCTAACGGTGCACCTTATATTAAGTGACCGGTACCCATAGGCATCTGCAACAAACTAATGAGTTGCAGATGCGTTGCCTTTAATGGACAGAGCATAAGTAGAAACAAGGATATTTCCTCTTTCTATTGATCCCCACCCCCGTCAAATCCTCTTCCCCTTCCTCTTCTTATTAGAAAAGAATAGGAAGGGAAAAAGGAATAGTATTTAAGCCTCCAGCACCTCACTCATTGGACGAAACCCAGAAACTATTTCACGCCTGTCTTCTGTAAGGTCGTGGTATTTCACCGATCGAGCCAGCCCATTCGTGCAACAGGTGTTATTTTTGCGGGATATACCACTGTTAAAAATAACTATAAACATATATTAATACAGTTAACAGGTATTGGTTTTGAAGGTAATAATAACTACAAATTTAACACTCGTTATAATAGCTGACTGTGTAACTTAGTGTCTTTGAAACTTGACACTTCATAAAGAAACTAAGTATATCTTTTATACCATTAGTAAGATATTTCGAAGCATTACTTGTGAAAGACTAACTATATGTTACCAAAAATTAAAATAAAGAGGTTGTTACAAAGGCTGGCGTATAAGATTCTGTGGATAAGAAGTAATATTCGGCCAGAAATATCAACGTTGAATATGTGATACAACAACGTACGATAATAATATAAGAAATTGCACAAATAAAATATACATATGTATGTGTATATGAGTGATGTAATATAGTTTCGGTCCGCAAAAACGTCGACGTTATGAAGTCCATATATTTCGTTTCACATGTCTCATATATCCAAATTCATGATTGCATTAAAATTTTTATCTCCGTCAGTTTCTAGAAACAAAGGCGGCGTGGCGGCAAACGGTTTCGCTTATATAGAAAGCTGTAATAAAGCGATCTTTTCCTTTTAGTCATCGACAGACGAATGTCGTTATACACCGGACCGGTTTTATTTTTAGGGTTCCCTAAGAAAATAGACTTATCAAATTATTCTTATTCGAGTTTGATTTGTTGCTTTTTTTTACTGACTTATGACTGTTTGCCTGGAGAAGGCATCTGAAGATTCAGCGGGTTCGAGACAGCAGAGAGCATAGGGCGCAAATCCTAAGATTCGTTAAGAGTAACTCGAAGGCTCGGCCTTGGTTCCGGCCGTTATATTTACTTTACTGCCGCCGAGCTCTTGCCTGCGGTCCGTTAAGAGTTACTATGTCGGTCTTTAGTAGGAAAGAAGTAAGTGTAAAAGGAGAAGGAAATGAGGAAGAAAGGGGAAAGGGATGCGGCATCTCACTCATAAGGAGTAACAAGGAGTGGTAAGGATATTGAGCCTTTCATCGCCTTCGGCCTTGACTTCACGCCTGTATTCGATCAGGTATGTTTTTACACTAGCTTTTTATCAACAAGGTTTAATTGATAATATATATAATAAAATAAGATACCTTATAGAGATGTGAGTCAGGACCGTGCTAAATGGAAATTTGTAATATCCGTCTACTCTCCTGGGTAAAGGGTGTGAGTGCCATGAGTGAGAGTATATATAAGAGATAAGAGAGTAAATTAAACAATAAATCTGATATATTTCAATCTATCACGCGAATATTTTTAATGTAATGGAATTTAGATACGGAACCCTGTCGAGTTTTGCTTGTCGTTGACCGCAATAAATAAATATAAAATTCCAAAACTGCTGAAACAAATGGTTATTACGCATACTCTTTTACGTATTATCTTGATCTGTGATACTGGTTTTATGTATCCAACCGACTGGTGCTTAAGGCACGGAACTGTGGGAAAATATTTCTTCTAACGTTAATTGTATATATGTACATATATTTTTTCTAACTTATAGCTAAGTTTTCCTAGAATTTTCTAAGACTGAACAACATTGTATATGACATTAGTCAAGTCCAATATAATTGTAAAATTGAGAAACATGCGCTCACGCCCGTAAACAGAGGGGCGGGTAGAGATTAAGGGTTTCCATTTGGCACGATCCTGGCACTCCTCTCTCGCTTCTTCTACATCCATACATCTTTGCATACACGCTCGTCGGTTCCGGGTACTCCTTATATCTCCTTTCTTTAGTATGTCACTAAACTGATCGAAATAAGTTCTCCTGGGACGTTCCCTGTCAACACTGTCGCTCACGATTGCGATCCTACCCTGTGGTGGTTTCTTCATAAGATAGATAGACATAGGACAGATATAGACAATGGGTGGAAATTTGTAATAAAATTAGTTTTATGGGAGATTTAACTATTTACAAAATCCATTATCCAATCCATTCACGTATACTTGAAGTACTTTTAGACGTTCAATATGTCTAATAATCCAGGATTTTAATTCTGCTAGTTTAATTGCTATCTTAATAGGGTCATAATGATGCACTCCTGACTAATCTATATGACACAAATTATTAGAAAAATACCAAAGTAACATTTGTAACACCAACCAAGGATCACTATGGCACGATCGTGTTAGCAAAGAGCTGGGCCCAAATACTCGTATGTCTTAAAACTACGCCACAGCACAGAGTAGTGGAGCCTCGCCATGGGTGTAAAGAGTGAAAAACCGATATATGGAAAACTGAAAAATGAAAATTGAGTTTAAAATATTTATTCATAATAAATATATATTTCATCGTTTTCGTCAAGTGTCCGGTAAGGGATTATAGAAGGGATAAAAAAGTGATATAGAAATACGATACATTCTACAAATGAATCGAAGTAATTTTATGTGGACGAAGTCGCGGGCAAAAACTAGTAAACAATAAAAGACAGCGTTGCACCTTAACGCATTGTTAGACATAAAAATTATTTGTCTTGTCAATTGCTCATATAAAAAAAATTAAATTGTCGTGAAACTCATTGCCGTCAAGTTTGGTAATATAATATTTATTTAAATTGCTCATGTCGCAAGTGAGACAAGAATCGTGCGAGGCTACGGCCGTTATTTGGCATAAGCGGAGAGCCGTTATCGTTTTAATCATCACGTCGATAGTACGAGTAGCATGGTGATTGTGCAGTTGTTTGTTGTATACAGTTTATAGCAGTAATTCAATTTAAAAGAACTAATTTTTTATAGGATAAGGGGGCCGATGAGCTGCGGGTCGGCTAGCGTTACGTGACCTCCCTGAACATCTCCCACTCCAGAGGAACTGCAAATGCATTGCCGGATTTTAAATGTCTTTTTTAAAGTAACAAGATTTTTTTTATGGAAGAAAGTGGCAAACGAGCACGAGAGTCACCTGATGTTAAGTGACCGCTACCCATAGGCATCCGCAGGAAGCAAATGAGTCGCAGATTCGTTGCCTACCTTTAATAGACAGAGGGGATAGAC
>DWTW01002822.1:0-10592 GCA_018246275.1 Papilio slateri
GGATTAGGTCTTCGGCACCTCACTCATCAGACGAAACGCAGAAATACTTCTACTTCACGCCTGTCTTCCGTGAGGTCGTGTAGTTAAACCGGTCGAGCCGACCCATTCGTCCAACCGATGTTGTTGTTGCGGGCTCTGCCACTGTTAAAACTTAGTCTTAATTTAATTTATAAATGTGTAAAGGTATAGTCCCAACATACAAAAGAAAAAATCTAACTCATATGGTTTCTTCAGTGAAGCATTGAGCTAAAGAAGGTTACGATAAGTACCTCTGTCTACCTTTTGTCTTATTTTTTAAAGAAGGAGGCATTTTATTATTCCGTTATTCATATTCAATACTATTTTCAGTTTTCCATTCACACCGTGAGTCCGACATTCGCGTGACCCGCGGCTGCGGCTGGGTGCGTCACTCGCAGCCGTGCTATCGAGACGATAACACCGACCATCTCGGCATCTCCTGTCAGTGTTTCGATGACTTCTGTAACTCCTCTGAGAGAGTTGACTCCTCCACAATGGCTGTTTTGTTCTGTTTCTTTGCTGGTGTCTTGTACTTTTGGCGTTGAGTTTATCAATTGATTTAAAATGTTAAATCCATTAATTATAAGTTTTTTGCATCGTAGATTATACTTGCTAAAAAAAAATTCTTAAAATGAAAATGTTACTTGTTCAACTGTTTTTTTTCTTTGATATTTTCACTTTATCTGTTTCCCGAGATTTTTTAGAGTGGCAGGCCATAAAATCTGCTATTTTAATGGTGTCATTATGATACAATTTGATATGACACAATTGTTTAGTACAATGCTAAAGTGATACGATTGAGAGACCCCTGTGGCACGGTTACGATAGCGGAATAAGGAGGCTGTTTTAAGCCCTTACAACCTTTTTAATAAAATCTCTTGCTCTCAGAAGGGGTAAACCGATATCAAATACTTCCATTTAGTGAGATCCTGATACCCTTTGGTTATGCGTGGGTACTTTTAGTTATTCCTACTAGGCATGGCGTCGATATTTACTCTCGTTTAGAATTTTGCAACATAAATTTTGTCCCTTTCTTCATTCTTATTTATATCCAATCTACCGGAACACAACTTTATCAATTCTGATTGAGCATCTCTTATCACGTTAAAAATACTTAACATAAAATTCCTAAATACTGTCACGATCGTTATAGAAAATAGAAATAGAATTAGGTAAATATAAAGTATGAATAGTTCAAGTATTGCTGATTAAACGAAATTAAAAATATTGTTGTTCGTGTGTTGGAAATAGAATATGTTAATCCAGACAAGACTAAAGACAATATGAGCGAAGCGTGTGGAGGGTCGCGGGGCGAAGCTCCCGCGGTGTCTAGCGGACACGGTTTAATATTTACTCCCTACTTATTAAATAAAACCGGTGTACGGCCATAACAAAAGCGTATTCTTTAAATACTTTTAACTATTACAATCATATTTAATGTATTATAATACATTAATCTTATCATACCTAGTACTCTAAGCGGATGACTACTATTTTTTTCATAGAAAAAGGCGGCAAATGAGTAAGCGGGTGACTGTATGTTAAGTGGCCACCGCTACAGCTACAGTCGCAATCATAAAAAGAGTTACGTATACGTTCCAACCATTTGTGAAGAAAGAAGACTGGAGAAGATAATGCAAATTATTGGAGGAAGGGATGGCTTGCGGAATTTCTAACCTAGCCTTCCCCAAAATCATTAGAATTCTTCCGTGACAAATTTTAAAGTGAACTTGCTAATTATTTTCCTGATTCAATTTTTTGCCTAGCATTACACCTTATTCTTATTTAAACTATGTAAAATGTTAAAAAACACACTTTTTTAGTTTTTATCTTGCATAAACTTAAGGTCAAAAAAAATGTGGGTCAAACCCCCCAAATTGACAATTCTGTCACTGTATTCCATTCTCGTAACAGCTATTGCCCTGCTGGTCATTGTTCCGGCCACAGTAGTCGTTGGAAGTCCGACGAATGTTTGTTAATGGGTTCAGAAATTCTGTATGCCTTGAGTTAAGTATTTTCGTTATTTGTCTTTTTATTTTGTAAATCTTTGCTAAATATGGTGATGGACTTTTACATCGGAAAAGGAATAATGTTGGTAAAAATTCATCAATATTGTCAGACGTAAGTTTTCTTTTTCATGACAGAAAGTAATTATAGCACGACTGCGTTGTTTTAATAGTTTAAGGATTACATTTTCACTCTGATCCAAAAATAAATACCCTGGACCGATAAACGCTTTTGACCTTTCACCGAGGATTTATGTTTACGTTAATAATTATAAAATGGCGGTACCATAACATACATTTTCTTGGGTAAACTCACTCACACTCGCCCTTCACAAAAGGTGAGACAAAGCAATTATTAAATAAATTATATTAAGCAATTCTCTCTGAGCGCTGTATAAATAAAACGTGTTTATGAACATAAAAAAGCGTGCGAGCCTTATAATAGTTACATATGATGTATAACATCTGACATCCCACCTTGGTAATAAGCAACATTGCCATTATATATCACCCTCTTAGAAAATATGTTAGTACCATCCGACGGCCAACTCTAGCACCGCGCGCACTCATTGGTCAAACCAAAAAGCGCGCGCTTCCCTGACTTCCTATTACACACTTCCGTCCCTTTTCACGAAATCACACCTTGACTATTAGTACAAATCAGCCTCCTGTTGTTGTTAACTCAATCGAACGCAAGCTGTTGCTTATCATTAGTGAATTTGACATTTTTCCAACTAATGACGTCATATATGTACATTTGACAGTAGTGCGTTGATACGAAACTATTTGTACAGCATTAAAATAGCAGATTCGAGGCTCATAAATTATGTGATTCGCAGCACGACCATAGTATAATTGCTATACTTCCGCGGCAATGGACAGTACACGTTGCTTACAGAACGTACGGCCGAAAGGGCCAGTGAATTGCAGCCACGTAAATGAGGACGCAGCGTATGTAGGGAGTGCGCTGGATATATGTATACGTCAGGTGACCGATATTTATTGCGCTCCCTAGCGGAGATCTATATAACAGTCTTTGTTTTACTTGATGTAAGAGTGACTATTAGACTGCAGTTTTTTTTTCTTCCTGCCTTTTTCCCACTTTACGTGGGGTCGGCACGGTACGACCGTAGTAGTATTGACTTGGTAATAGTGTTAATAAGTTTTGGCTATAGTTTTTTTTTACGGCCGGCCGTCTGCCTGACTCTCCTCGGGCATATATATGAAATATTAGTACGTTAGAAATAATTTACTAATATTTCTTTTAACTGTGTTCAACCCAAATTTTAAACTTGATTGGACATGGTTCACGACAATAGTCAAATGGCGAATTAGAACCCACGACCATATTGTGCATATTTCGCAGTCCGTACCCTTAACCATTAAGCTTTTGGCGCGCTCCAGTTGTGGACTAAAAGGTTTATTAATAATTATTATTAAACATCCCTCTCACAGATGCAGTCTCAATATAAGCTGTATTTATATTTTGGTGCGCACACAAACGTTTGCGGTCCAGTATAGGAAATCTCTCGCGGTGGTATTTGTACACATTTCCGCGTTGTATCAACTGATCTATGTACATAGTACTATGTAACAAAATATAAATCCAGACACGTGTATTCTCTTGATGTACAAGTTTACTATAGTAGAAATACTATAGAGTTGTTGGAAATGTATTTAGTAAATGCAGATAGAAATAATTAATTTCGTTTGTGACCATATAATGATTAGTTAGTTCAAATTATACTAGAGTAAGTTTACATGTAAACTGGGATTCAAAACAAATGTATTTAAAGATTGCATCGCTCACTACGATATTTATTGAGTTACATTTCGAATGTTTATTACTTAAAATAATATAATAGTTATAAACTAAAAAAAACCCGCACGTTCCATTACATAACAAAACTGTATTGTTATTTAAATTTGCTCCTAGATGGCACATTCTCAATTTTAAAATATTTTCCCTCATAATCCTGTACAGGACTAAAACCAGTAAAAGCAAATTTTTAAGTCGATCGGACGGTACAAGTTAGTGAAAATTATAACTAAAAATGCCGTTACATACAAACAAACAAAAAAAAAAAAGAAACAGACAAACATATAGACGAAGCTAATAAAAAGTGTTAAAATGATAAATAAATTCATTCCATGAGGCAGAGTGTACATGACATAGCAGACTTTAGAATATCTCTAACAGACGCGCTGTTAGAGATATTGTAAAGTCTGCTATCCTAATGTATAAAATTCCAGTGTCACGATGTTTGTCCGCGACGAACGCCGAAACTACTGAACCGATTTTAATGAAATTTGTATACTGTATGTAACATCCAACTCGAGAGATAGTATTATTTTTATCTTGATTAATTGACTTTATTATTTTTATTGCAAATTAAATGCTACAATTATTTATAAGTTCTATAAGTTCCTAACAGATGGCACTGTAAGTTATTGCCAATATTTCAACATATTTATCTAGGGTGTCGCGTGTTTTCCTGGTTATAGATGATTAGTGCTATCTGTGCGAAGCCGGGGCAGGTCAGGCTACCCATAAAAAAGAGTGTGTTTCCAATATTTTATTGGGGTAAGTCGTTAAAGATACAGAGCTAAAAAGGGATGGAGAGGACTGATCAGGAGGATTTACTTCACCCGTATATGAGACATGTCCTATTCATGAGCCGCCGTGAAAAGCTAGTCAATAAATAGGATGTAGTTAAAAGGTTTCAATAAAAGGCAATACATAAAGTCAAAGCTTAACATTTTTATTTCAATTACCGTAATGAACAATATGACCGCTCTATTAAAACGTACATTATTTTTATTTCTTTTGCCAAAGTTATTTTCTGGATAGTTAAAATTTTACGCCATCCACACAGCCTTCGAAATAACTTTGACAAAACCACACTATTTGTATTACCTAATTGCACTTTATAAAAATAACGGAAAAGTTCCATTTTATTTTCAATACAAACTGTCAATAAGTTTGACACAAGAATTAATAGTTAAATACATAGTTACAGTAGTTAGTTATCGAGCAAGTGTAACTAAATTACAATCAAAAAAGCCGTGTGTCGACTTTGGAAAGCAACATAAAATACTGTTATTTCCATGGATTTATTTTATTTTCCATAATATTTAATAATTAGTAAGTAACAATCACCACTATAAACAATCAGATGAATTGTGTTAAAAAATTAACGTAATATATTTTGTATAAATCTGATAAAATTATAATTTAAATAGAAATTATAGTCACTAAATATTTAAATAAATTATTGAAATAACGTAACAAATAATATAGATTTTATGTTACTTTACATATTCCTAGTACGGCACATTTTTATTAACGATTTATTTTAAATTAATATTTATTACGTTTTGGAGTATAAGTATTGCAGCTGTATTATCAAGGTGTTAATGTGGTTAGGCTCGTTTCGTCTGCCTCTTCTTCCTTTCAATGCGCTCAGCTTGGGACTCCTCGAAATCGCTCTCCGGGTTGTCTTCACGGTTAATAACATCTGTAGAAGAATGACAATTTTGTATTAATTTCCATAGTAAGTTTGAGCAGTACAAGAATGCACATTTATATTTAATATTATAAAAAGAAAAGGTAACAGTGTTTGTTCCGGATAAAATCAAAAACGACAGAACCGATATTAAAAATTCTTTTACCAATAGAAAGTTTGTCTGTCAGCGAGTAATCTAGTATCTTCATTTTTTTATTCATCTATCTATTAAGATAGTAAAAAATAATTAGGCATTCACGCTCGTAACTTGCAGGAATGCACCGTCACCCGATAGTATGTCTAGCTCTTCTTATCAACGGATGCGTTGCTTTATTGAAGACGAGCACATAAGGAAAATAGTATATGAGAAAGAGATGTGAACGCAGAAGTGTAGACACCTTTACTTCACATTCATTGAGGTCATGGTTCTTCCCCGATAGAGTAGGCCCATCGTCCGATAACTGCAGCTGGCTCTACCATCGATTCTGGTCGCAGTTTTATAGCAGGTTTACTTCTATATTTACCATCGTTATCGAACGATCTGCCCACACGGGGTCCGAACCACATCCCGCTGCTGGTGCTCTCAGTCTCCCTCTTCACATAGTCATGGTTCCTCGGATGGCCCAGCAGTAACTCTTCCAGGCGAAGATTGATGTGGTTCAAATTAGGCCGGTACTGGTCCGGGTAGACGAAGTCGCTGCGACCGACGCGCGGGAACGCGTAAAGTTGACGTTTGGACGCCAGTTCTGAATCTGTAATTGACATACTTAAGTGAGGTAGTGCAAATAACTCAAGAAACACAGTCGTTTGCGTTTAAAAATTGAAAAAAAGCAATATAAAAATTGAGCTATATTATATAGTATTAATACGACAAGAAGTAGAACTTATAGTTAGTTGGAGGTGAGTCACGCTCTGGTCGTCTTATCACTGAAAAGGCTGATGACCTACTGACCTACAGCAACTGTGGACAGCAGACCCCCAAAAATTGGCTCGAATCGGTTAATAGGAGAGGAAAGTATTCCATCAAGACAACGCCCGACCACACATTTCTTCGATGACCCGTCATAAATTGCGACAGCTTGATTGGGTAATTTTGATTCATCTCTATTACTATATGCCATACGCTACTGAGTACGTCGAATCTTAACTTATTTAGGTTAAGTACGGAAAGAAAACAAAGCATAGACTTTTTTAATTTTTATTACATTAAAATTTTTGCAATGCATACATCGAAATCTATTCATTGGTATACCTAAAAATAAATTTTCGCCAAAAAGATACGAAACCTGGGGTCGAAAGTAGAAACAAGTGATCGAAATTAGCGATTGCAAATGATAGCATTTCTAATCTAAATTAAATGGTTTTGCTAGTTTTCGAGTAAAAATAACGAGCGCTCTTTTTCAAAAATCGAGCCCCTGATATGATAATATATATGATCCATCCATATATAATAAAACAAGGTACATAATAATCTTTTTAAAATATACTATTACAATATTAAAATCCATTCACCTCTAATATGAATTATACAAATAAATCAAGAAATATTACATTCATGTACCTACTGAAGATACTTACTCAAATCAAAGGCCTCTAATAAGTAGCATTTGACTTAGGTAACTTAGTGAAATATTAAATCACATAATTGAAACTTTGTTTACTTGAAAGTATAATTAGGTTTTAAAGGACTTGCGATATATAATTTTTTTCGCGCTGTTTTCTACGTCATGATAATTATATCTCAATTTTAATAGGTGTTAACTTTAAATGTACAGTCGGGGTAAAAAATATGTTCGTCATCTTAAAGTCGACATTGCATCCTGACACACACTGACAATTAAATGGATCTATATGATTCGAACCTCATAATGACTAGTAGAGTTTACAATTTCGGACCTTGTGATAACATCAAGTAAATATTAAGTTGTCAGCTTAATTCTTAAGTCTACAAAGGTACTAATTGTCTAAGACTTGATAAAGGTGTGAATTTGTAAACTAACGAAGGATTCTCTCCTTTTTGTTATTGAAATAAATTTAAAAAATGGTGTTAGATATTAAAACAATAATTTAATAATAAATCACAACTCAAATATAACTTTAAACATTACTAAGTCTTATGAGTTAATTTCTAAACAATAAATGTGTAAACATTATCAGTGTTTAACTCCTCAAATTTTAGATACATCGATGCTTCAGAATTTAATACGTAACACGGCATTTTTTTAATGAAATCGAATATTATGTTTAAAAACATAGATGGTAAGAATGGGTGTTTACATAAGAAGTCTTCTATTACGTATTTATTTTGCACTACTGTTTTCAGTATACATGATCAGCAAATGTATCTAACTAGGTCATTGCTTTTATCGAGGATATACGTAGATAGGCTACTCGGTTTTGTATAAATTGTAGTCATAAATGCTCTTTTTTTAATCATCAATATACCCAGATCTGTTAATCCATGTTGGTACCGAGGGAAGGTGTTGGCATGTCGTGAGAGGGGTTTAAAATAATTATCAAAAACTTTCTATCGAAAAGTCTAAAAACAAAATAATCAGAACACAGACGGTACCATCGCTAATCTACCTGATTATTATTACCCGACTGACCTAGAGGGAGGGTTATATTTTCGCGCGCATGCATGTGTGACCTCCTCCTCCTGTAGCCTAAACGACTTGACCGATTTTAAAGAGTGAGGTATCATTAGATTCGTATTCTTCCCCTGAGTGGCACAGGCAATAATGATGATTTGATGAATGATCATACGGTCAGTCGAATTTTATGGTTTCTTACACTCTAATTATATATATATATGTTCTACGGCAAACATAGTATGTTAGATATAAATATTATTATTGGTTATCTACGATGGAACAAAGAGTTATAGCTCCTAATACTAAGAATTAGATTCATTCACTTTACAAATGCATACATTATATACGTAAGTTACATAACACATTAGGTACCTACGTTTTACTTTTATCAAACTCTACTTAGAAATAATGATTATGACAATATAAATACTTTAAACATTATTCTATTACATAGTTATTTACATAGATTAGAAGAATAAATTAGAATTTTGCACGTGACTACAAACCAGACCGAACACCAAATACTTCACAACGATAGACAAAGATTTATTCAATTCATTAGTTACAAAGTTATATATTTTGAGTACATAACATTTATATATAGACAATAGATATTTGAAATATTTTTATTATGCGCATCATGCGTTTGGCGCATATCGGTCAAATAATTATTTCACATCAAACATATTATATATATCATATATAAACGATTAAGTAAAATTTATTTAACTAACACCAAAATATGACATTTGAACTTTCATCATCCCATCAGATTTCATATAGTTTGTAAAATTATTCATAACCATATCGAAATAGTTTGTCTCCCAAGTCTCCCTTGGGCAATACGTTATTTTAGAGTACATTTAGGTTACAGTATCACAATATTACCAATGACTTAAAATAAAGAAGTTCGAAATATTGACACAGTATTCAAGACTCGCCTGAAACATTTTGTTATCTCTGTTTTTTTATAGAGAAGGAGAGAGATAACAACACGTTTTATGTCATGTTTTTAGTAGTGTAAACTCACGCTTACTTGAGCAATTCTTGTATATAAATATATATTTTTGACGATTTATTATAAAATTTAACGATCACTTTAAAGGTAAATGGACCAAAGATAACTTTGATTTCTCAGTTGATATTCGTATAAAAAATTTCTTTAGCTTAATTTGGAATTTATTTACTTTTACCAAATTAACATGGCATACAACTCGTTCACAAAACATTGAGCCCGATGGCGTCATAGCGGCTTGCGAGAGTACAAGAAAGCTTACATCATGAAATAATCTGATTACTAGAGTAAGCAAAATAGTAAAAATTAAGGATTTATTTTAAATGAAAGAAGAACATTTTAATATGGTTACTGAAAAAAGACCGGTTTGATATGGTCTTAGAAAAAAGTCGTCATTTACGAAATTACTCTGAATGCAACCCCTCTTCTACTTGAGTTACTTCTTAAATTAAGGCTTTAACTCTAAATTAAGAATGTGATCCTCGTGTTTGTGCACAAAAGAGTTTATGCAGACTATACCTATGCACTGTTATAACTACCGACTTAATACTGTATTATGCTTAATTTGCTATCTGTTTTAACTTAAGTATTAGAACAAAATATAATATTTTACTGACACAAATGAATATAAAATATACGAAAAAAGTCGTGTTTAATTTGATCAAATATTTCCTTATGAAATTAGGACCAAGCGTTAATACCAACAGAGATTAGGTAATGCAAATACTGTAAAGATGCATAGAATCGTAATTAGAGATTAATAAACATAGGTTTATTTTTAATTGGAAATGACTTTTAAAACAAATATTCAAATTAAATCAATATCTAAATCAGAAATAGGGTCAGCAATAAGTAAGTTAGATCGTAGTTTTTGACTGTTGAAAGCTTTGTAGTAGTTGATTTAGACAAAAATAGAGATAGTAGACGTTGAAAAAAGAGTTAAATGCCTCAAATAATAATCAAACGTGTAGGAGATTGTTTTTACCTATATTTTAAAACTCTAGTATTTTACAATAGTATCATAAAAAGTTAAAGACGCGGAAGTAATTTTTCAAAAAAAGTTCACAACTGTTCAACAAAATCTGAAAACTTATCTAAATAAATCAATAAATATTCAATAAAACTAAGGAGTAGGAATTGTGCTGAAGATTAAAAAATAATACTGAAACGTTTATAACTATATTAAAAATAATGAACACCACCCTGTGAAATACTATGTTCTTATATTTACATAGGATTAAGTAATATTAAACCTAACTTACATATTTATTATGGATAACTTAATTAAAAACAACATTTTTTTGTCTTTTTTATTCAATTGTTATTTATAATTTTAATTACATATATTAGCTGCGCAACTAAGTTCTCGCTGTTTATCAGTAGATGGCTCTAGCAGTAAGAGCTGGTCGATTTTGACATATCCAAAACGTCATGAACCAAGCTTAGACATATG
>DWTW01002823.1:0-10588 GCA_018246275.1 Papilio slateri
ATTTAACATTTATTATATTGTTAAATAATTATTTATAATTATTTAATAATGCTAGTTACAATATGTAACATTAAAATAATTGAGTCTTGGCAAAGCTTGCCCATGTTCTGAGAACATGAACTTATTGGGGCAGTTATCGCATTCGGAATGTAACTTCTTTTGAATTATTTTGGCTATATTTGTTCTGTGAAGTTATAGGAGAAAAATGGTAGGATGATGTTGTAGCAACTCCATCTCTGTACAGTAAAATTTTAAGCACTGAATAATACGTAATATCTATATGAATTATATTCGTACATGCCATATATTGGTAAAATTTCGTTTGGTTTCTGGTGATAGACAAAATTCTTATCAAGTTTGGCACATAACAGTTTTGATTAAATGTTATTGCATTATCTTTTTATTATTCCATATATATTAAAATGTTTTCATTGTTTTGTGAATGCACCTCAACAAATACACACAAACAGCGGAAACCCAGTACTTAAATATAAATACCTTTTATGTATATTTAACCAAAACCATAATTATATTCTTTAGAGGGCTTTTAAATTAAACAAAGGCAACAAAAAGGGCGGCAGTTGACAATACGTTTGAGTTTGGTCCTTCGTGCCGGATGGGCGGAGCGCCACGCCTCTGTCGCCACTCCAGGGGACCTTGTTAAGGGAAAGACCTGACGTTTACAATGTTTACTTCACAGACTCGTTGTTTTAATTGATTTTGTTTTTCCTTTCTGATGTAAGACAACATTGATATAAAATATATGACTTCCAAATAACAATTTTTACATATAACATTGTATATGTGATTTATATTCATAACATTCATAATAAGACATTGTGATGATTGTGATTGATGATATAATTACAGTATGTATGTTACCTGTTATCTATTCTGATGCATGGTGATCAAGGTACATTTTTAGAAATTAGATCTTATATTCAGGATGACAGATGATTATAATTTTAGTTAATCGATTGCTTGCAACACTTAGTTGGTTAGATTCTTCATATAGTCATTATTTATTACAAATGAACGACTTATTAATAAAAAATATATTACCTACTGTATGTGAATTGAAAATATTGGCAAGTGTAAATAAAAATATGAAAATTATCTTCTCTTTAAACGCCGGCTGTGGGTCGCTTCGTTGGCGCTACTATAACGCCCATCACTAATGAGACTCTCGAATCAATGATCCTCGAACAATGTAGAGATTTCCCTAACGAATTCACTCCGGTGCGAGAGTTCATTATAGTCTTCAGCTAACGTTCACAGCAATGACTGCGCCGCTGTGACAGTTCACGCCCACTGTCATACCCTCAGCATCGTCTAGAACACTCGAGAACTTTTCAAGAAGGCGTTAAAGTCATTTGATATAAAATCTATTCAATTTTAAGTTTTACCTGCAAAGAAATTGAGTTTAAAGCGACGAATGCTTCAGTTTAGCAAAATTCTCACGTTTCCATTTAAGACTTCCTGTAATTACGGAAAGTGGCTTCGTTTTGTCTGCGATGGTTGCTTTCTGCAGGTCAGATTAACACTCGAGCGTGTCGAGCACGGAAAACGCATTTGTACCTGACGTTACTGCTCCAACATTATTCAAGCCTCGTTACGTAATCGCCTTGAAACATGTTGGGTAACAGACATTTCTTTGCAATACGAAAATACTAAGAGTATTATTTTTCAAACTATACTTATTAATATTATAAAAACTAATATTGTATCAAATACTAGATGTGAACTATGAGAGCTTCATCTGTAGATTGGTCGTAGATCGGATGGCCGATACGGCCAATATTTCTAGAACGTCAGTCATGTATATGACGATGCAGTGAGAGTAGATCTTTGATAATATGTACAGACGATCTGATCATGGTTCCGCGATGCCACTGTATGATACTGGCAAGTGACAGTTCTTTGTGGTGAACTTTAGAGGAAGACTGTACACTGTACACTGACAGCAGTGCATACTTTTTGTCTGATGATGATAAGTATGGTACCTACAACGTTAGGAATTACCATGCCACATTCAAATATTTTTTGTTCATGATATATGGGTGGAAATTTAATGAATTCAACAAAGAATTGATTTAAATAAAATGGATCAATCTATTTTTAATGTTGTGTTTTCTTACTCATTAAAAACATTGGAATAAGTAACAAAATGGTAAAAATAGCTATAGTGGCTAGCGCTTTTCATCGAATCTCTTAAGTATATACCACTCAATTCTGATATTTTGTCTTCATATAACTGTTTTCAGATCAAAACAGTTTATTTGGATGTTGGAGAGAAACTGAATCTCATTGATATAAACTAGGCATGATCAACGGTTAGTTAGAAATAACTAATATCCGCCGAGCCATTACCGCTTTTGGCAGTAATATTTGAATAAATCACGCCCAGACTCAACAACCCAATTGTGAAGTGTAACAAATGTCAGTGATTATCGATAGGAAACATTCGTTATTGCACTAACAGTCGCTGAACAATCTTTTGATCTGTAAAGTCGTTATCCAAGATGTATGCGTAGCCGTCCGCTCGTTAGGCCGTGGGCGTGCGCGGGGTGGAGATTTGAAGTGCCCTTGATTCCGAGATAATTTGGTTGCCTATTCGTCAGCGAAGAGCAATCGTTTGTCAATTTATAAATGTGTTCTTTTTGAAGCTTCGTTGTTTTGAGTGTTTCATTTTAAATTATTTTTCTTTTAATTTTAGTCATGTCACCGTTTTTTTTTGGATTAATATAAAGAAGATTAATACAGAATACAGTCGGTAGTGTGTCTTATCTGAGACAAAGATATTATTAAAGTTTAGAAGCCTTTCCATATTTACAAAAGCAAAATTAGTCTTTTAACATTTTAATTTTAAACGAGCATATATGTAGGTCCTAATGGAGAATGTGATTTATAGAAGTTCTCGATACATTTAGGACACTCTGCTTTCGAGTGGACAGGACAATAACCAAACATAGGCTGAAAGTATATCGAAGTTTTGTTTGTTTTATTTTTATGTTTTATTTTATTTAGTTAAATGAACTGCTACATTGTAGGACTTGCTCGCTCGCGTTATTTTTATGAGTAAAAAGTAATATTAGCATAGTAAATTTGTTGTTGTTGATTTATGACTTATATGAGCCTTCTGCAATTGTAGTTTCATAGATACAGGTAATTTATTCATCATTTTAGGTAATTACAATTTCATTATATCGCTCGCATCGCTATCGCTGCAGCCCTAGTGCAGCGGTGCGCGGCTGCCGGCGGCGCGGCGGGCGCGCGCGGCTGACAGATAATCTTCTGCGCGGTAAATCACCGGCGACGCCGTGACCCTCCTATCTCCCATCGCGCCTACCGCGTTGAGGGCTAACAGAGACGGCGATACTGCTAAATTATTAGTTTTCCACCTAACTAGCAAAACTTATCGAACTTTTGTTTTATTGTTGTTAGTAATGGGCTTTATAGAACACACAATAATACGGTGATGTCAAATATGATAAATATTGGTAGACGCTGGCCTAAAGTAGTTATTTATACTTTTGCTTTACAAATGGCAAGGTAACCGAATGACCTCTCTCGTCTCCTCTCTCTCTCTCTCTCTCTGTTTACCTAGCTAATAATATATGCAACAATCACCGTCTCTGTGTTTTTACAACTGTTAAAAATGACTAACTGCATTGAATCTCTTTGTAAAATTATTATATATTCCCCAACTGTCTGCAAAATTGACGTCACATTTTATTTTATTCTATTTCAACGACTTTCGACTTTGAAATAAATCTTATTTTATGGTCTCAAATAAAATTTATTTGCAGTGGCAAGCGGCAACCCTGAGCGGCGCGGGCGGCGGGGTCGTGCGAGCATTATTGAATTCTGCATATTCCCTCATATCGAGACATCGCGCCCGCATTGTTCTGCTCCGCGGCGCTGCCTGCAGCTGCCGCCGCATGATTTACTGGATTGTACTAACATTTTACAGAAGATTTCTGTTTATTAAAAAAACACACACACATATTTCATTGGTTTGATTTGCCAACAATAGGTCACTGTGTGTTTATATACCATGCCTTGAAATGTTGTATGACTGTCAAGTAGACTTTTAGTCTGTAGAGTAGTAAAAAAACAATGTCCGTGTTAATGACAGAGCAAGTTTTGCATTATGTTTTAGTGGAGCGTATGTCAATGCGTATTTTGCATGGACAATGTGTATGGCACATATATGTTATCCATGAAACATATTGAAAATTATGGAGAAAAGTAGAAAATCTTATCTTACATGAAATGTATAATACATGCCATGTAGAATTAAGTTTATTATTTAAAAACTTCATGAGTTGCTCAAATTACTTCCTCCTCATGTTTATTAGTAATTCAATTTAAAGCTTGTATCAGAAATAAAAACACCTCAATTATATAATAGCTTCATACTTTCGCTAGATAAAATGATATGACAACATTGATTCTAAATCTAGTATCTAAACGAAACTTGATCAAAATACTTACGACTAAGCTATCTAAGCAGTTTCATAAATATCACATAAATCTAAAATAATAAATAACACAATCATAAATAACGCGCGGTATCTGCGGGCCCGCCGTAAATACTGCGGTCGTGAGAGCCGCCGCACTACCGCCGCGCCCAGGGCTGCCGCCAGCGTGTTGGCTAGCGACCTCCGGTCAGCATTATTCTCTTCTTTATATTTGATTAATGTTAATAATTATTACATGGGCTCTTGTAAGTTAAAATGACATGTAAACAGGTTTTTAACTTCAAATTCAGACAAATTTCTCCATATTAAATTCAGGATTTAAAGAACATTTTTTTTCAGCATTTAAAATCAAATTTGATATGAAAATTCCGAGTTACAAGTTTTTAACTTTTTTAATATATAATTTGAGAACCAGAACTAGCCGATAATGGTTTGTTTCATTAAGCAAAAAATTAACTTAATATTCATACATATAAAATAAGCTACAAAAAAAAAGCTCTCTTGGGTTGTTAACTTGACATCTTACGCAATGAGAAATAATTTCTCGTGACCGCATAAACCTAATGGTGTGTCAGAGGTGGAGAAATTTAAATTGTCTCTATCCACATTTGAGTAAATCTTGGTTGCATAAACTTAAGTAAAGTTACATCATCGCCGTGGTTATATCTCATTTCTTCATTCCGGCGGGGTTAAGAGTGCTTATTAAATCAATCGTGAATCTTTAATCGTACTTTTAAAAGACTCTTATCTGCATATGTTTTACACATGTTCTATGATGTTGCAAGTGGACGTCAAACTGTGATTTATGTGGCTATGGCACCAGGGCCGGGTTCCGATTGTTGTCTTGTGGCAATTTAAACTCGGCAATAAATCACTATTGATGCGAAACTATAAATCGTATATAATGTGCTGATACGAGACTATTTTGTATACACCCGTTGATGTTTTCGTAGCTTACTTTTTGCCCAGCGAAGGCAGTTACAGCCTGTTTGAGATGTCAGAGAACACAAGGATAGTTTCTAGTTACATCGGTAGGTGGTAGATCAAAAGGCGCTTAAACCTTTTTACAGTCATTAAACTTGTTGCCTCAGGACCCTTAACTCAGTTCGTTACTTTGTTAATATTAATGGATTGTGAGGCGGCCGAGCTCTTAGGTCGCTTAGTTTGATAAAGTATAGAGTAAGTTGGGTCAATACCACTTCAAAACGAACTTCATCTAGGGCTGCTATCCGGACGCCTGAAAGAGCCACTCCAGTTTCTCGACACGATCGGTACCTTTTATCTGATTGGAATTGTTTACGATATTGTCTTTCATTACAAAATAAATAAAATAATTTAATATGTATATAAAAATGAATATGGTCTTCTTCATTGCTACAATGCAGGCATAATATTCTCACTCTCCTACCATTTTCTTTCATTGTGTTTGTAGTCTTCTCTGAATTATTTAGAAGTGTTTGACGTTAGGTAAGATAATCAAGGCACCACTGCTGTGTTTGTCTACGATTTTTTTTGAAAATAAGGGCTCGGGCGAAACGCCTTGCGCATTTAAAGAGCAATGTTTAAGTACGCATTTTGTAATTAATTTTATAGCCACCTGCATAAATTGCTTAAATTTGTTGATGCTTAAATTTATGATACCGGTAGCTACTAGTACCGCTGGGATACATGGTTATTATATTACCTACTTGAATTTACTTGTCACTTTCCATTTTATATCGATTTCTAAAATAAATATGACAAATTAGATTGGTACCAGTACGGTCCGTTATCCCTAACTAGTAAGGAGGAATTAAACCGCCGACTCTAGCTGGTCAAGTGACAGACAGTTAGGTCCGGGTAAGTTTTTCAACTGCGACCAGAACAGTCGTAGAAAGAGCTCCGCAGCGGTGACAGCCGTTTGCATGAAGAAGCTAACTCGACCGAGGAAGTATCATGAGTTATGCTCATGCGACTCGTCAGACATTCTCAGACTCTTCCCATCCCTTCGTTGCTCCTTTTTTTACTATCTATCCTCTCCTCTGTCCAACATGAAGGATGACATGACACCTGCAATCCATCTGGTTATCCCAGGCGACAATAGGTAACGGTGTTTACCTAACCTCATCGTCTTGTGAAGGGCGAGGACCATTTGTTAGTTTACTTCCTTCTTCCGTAAAGAAAGATTCATCACGATATGACGTTATATATTTTTACGAACGATTTCGTATTCAAAATCCTAATGAATGCAAATATTCACTGATCGATGATGTCAAACGTTAGATAAACTTTCTACTCAACATTTATATTGCACAGCACGATATCGACACTGTGCTTTGAACGGTCCGTAACCGCCATCTATTTAGTTTGAACTTGACGTCGATTTCACCTCTAACGTTTGGCAAAACATTAAAAACTAAATAAACAAATTTCAGATTATAAATTCAAAGGGGATATACATCTGGATGTTATGCAAAACCTACAAAGATTCTTGGAAAGTTGTTTTTCCTTGTCTCTCGGACGACGGTTGTAGAGACGGAGGATGATCTGTGAGGTGATGTGGTTGTTTTTCTCGAGCGGGCCGCCGCTATCTGCGCTAATATATTCTTTAGCACGTCAGGCGAGCACTTAAAGGGGTGCGTCGGCCGTCAGGCGAGGCGTCCACATGCGCCGCGTGCGTTCCTCAATCATTTATGTTTCACAGCGCCGGTGCCACAGTGAGAGCACAATCGTATTCTCAGTTCTTCATTTTTTACACTGAGTACACAAGTCCTTGAACATAATCCGAGTATAACATCATTAATAACGGAAGCATCGATATATTCTATGACAACTTGCAGGCTTTCAAGAATAATATATCCAAGTCATTACAACAGCGAGCAAATATAACATAATAAGGCGTCATGTTGTTGTTGTACGCCAATAAAAGGCATGTACAAGGTGTACATGCCTTTTATTGGCGTACATATTAGAACCAATATTGTGAATTTTTTACTGTGGTATTTGAATATGTGTGCTGTTGGCTTGTCTGAAATAAATTAATAAACAATCCCCCAGATGTTAAGTGCGGTCGAAAGGTAGTACGGTGATATGGTTAAATAAATTAAATCAAAGATTTCACTTCGTTTCAACCCCACTGGGATAAACAGAATTTACGGTCGAATGCATGATCGTCGACAGCAGGCTATCAGCTTTTTGGACTTATTAGGTCCCTAATGTGACAGGATATGAGCCTAGCGCTGTACACCTGAACCTGATCAGTGCCGAAAACGAACTGGTCAATTACAAGCAATATTACAAAATTGAGGAGCAACAGGTTAGCGTGGTGTGGGCGTGTTATGCGTAGGGAAGAAAGACATATAACAAAGAAAGTAATGAGAATGAACGTGGATGGTTATAAGGGTAGAGGAAGACCGAAGGAAACGTGGATGGATTGTGTGAAAGATGACATGTGTAAGAGTAGTGTGAATTCTGATATGACGGCTGATAGAGGGATATGGAAGAGAAGTACATAATGTGCCGACCCCACATAACTGGGAAAAGGGCAGGAAGAAGATTACAAAAATGTGTTTGAGAATCGAACCCACTACCCGTAGCGTACCAGTTAACTGCTCTAATAATTTCCCATTATCTAAAGGAAATTACGGAATCTTAATTCAAAATTATGTATAAAAACGATAAGTGAACCTAAATATCTTATCACTATCAAAATATTTATTTTTATTTCTATCTATATTTTCGGCATACTGATGTCTAAGAACTTTTTAAATCTACGATCGTGCCTGACAAAAGTCTGAATAGATAACAATTTATTTACTGTCTGCTTTGACCTTGTCGAAAACTGATTTAGTCTACATGTCGTTTGATTAATTCAACATTAATAAAACTGTTAAATACTTTACCTTACTAGCAAACTTCGAATAAAATTAAATAAATTAAAAATAAGATAAGACATACGAAAAAAATATAGGATTTTTTTCTTGATCTTCCTCGGAATGTTAAATATTTAAAAAAAATTACTCTTAGTGGCAATAGTCCAGACAGATTGCTTGCAGAATTAATGGCCTATGGGGCCGAAAGGTCCTCGAATGACGGTCAGTACAGGTTGACGCAGCGTAGGTAGGCCTGCCACAAGATGGACACCAATTTATTTATTTACAACATTTGGACACTTAATCATGAAAAGTAACGAGACACAAACATTGATTTCCAATGATCAAGGTTGCGGGAGTTCACTGGGCGGGCGACATCGGGACCGATCTCTGAGGCAATTAATGGGGGATTGGCTCTGACTGACCTGCGTTCATCTGTGGATCGGTTGGAACGACAAAGACGATACAACGTAAAATCTAAGATAAGTATTCAACAAGGTTTTATACCTTAATTTTTAATACATGATGAATTGAGATAATTTACTAGAGCAAGTCTTTTCCCCAATTTCCATTATTATGCCTTCCCTCTAATAATTATCTGAAATCGTATTGAATTGTTTTAGCATTAAAGTAAAGAAAACCGTTTTTTCGTCGTAACTTTTCAGCAACTGATAGTTGAAGGCTTCTTTGCTGGACCTGTACTATTTGGCAATAGGATTTCTCTAAATTTCTCTGTCACTGCGACACTTAAGCTCAGAAAAAAAATCATTAGAGAGGTAAAGATCCCCACGCACAAGGCTATGACTTTCAGAATTTTGCCACGTAAGACATAATGCGTTGCCTAAGGCAGCGCCTGCGGCGAACCCCTTTCATAATGTAATGTTATTCTAACAATGGAGCAGCAAGTAAAGATGTCGACTCATAGTTCATATCATTAGTCATCTTTTTCACATGTTAATATGTGAAAAAAAAATTTTTTTGATGTTTAATGCATTAAATTAAATTATAATCTGATCAGAACGACCAGTTCTTACTGTAATAACAACAATAGGAAAAAAATGTTCTTATTCATAGCAAATGCTTGTCAAAAAAAGGCATCGCTCAAGTTGTACTTAATAAAAAGGTTTAATATTCCACTGTTACTTTAAGGTCGTTAAAACCTTTTAAATAATTAAATAGAAGTTTAGTGTTGAAGTATCTTCTACACTGGCGATAGTAGAGTGTACACTACTACAGAGGTAAGGGGAGGACAAACCTCCTCTGGTTGGAATGTATTAAAAGTGTTACTTTGTGGGGGGGGTCGGTATATAGGTAGAGATAATATTTTATGGTTCCTTATAAGGGTACAGCCTATGTTTGTAAAACAACGGGTGAAGATTTAAACGGTCACGATGGTTTTAATAAACATCGTAACCATTCTACCGCTCCCCGTGTGGCGCTGTCCTAACCCACTCACCGCCGGCCAACAACGCCTCTTCCATGTTCCGAATCAGATACGCGCCGATTTATAGCCCCCCGCCTTAATTGCCCCGCGATCATACTTTACCGCAGTCGCAGGATTTCAATTTGTTATTATGGATCCCCCAGCCGGCCCCCGATGGCTCGAGCAAAAAGTATTAAATTATAGCGTGCGACCGTCCGCACGAGATACGAGTGCCAATTTTCTTGTGGTAGCCTCACCTTCACTTGTTACTTGTCGAGGGTAATTTATTAGCCGTGTTGCTTAATGTTGGGAGTGGACAACGAAACCGTATGTATCCAGTTTGAATGCAATGAAAAAAATATTTTAATTAATTCGAAATATAGTGTTTTGAAAAAGAGCCATGACCGTAACATTTCTGAACAACACACGATAAAATGTGAAATGAATGATTAAAATCGTTTAGGCTTAATAGGAGCTAATATTTTAACCAGTTCCGTAGTTAACATGCAGTTAAGATTTTTGGGTTTTGACTACGTTTGTCTTTAAATCGATATTCTATCAGAACTTCGTTAAGTAAAATATTACTTGTCCTGTCCTTAAATGATTTAACTCGAGTAAGCTTTGTAGGTACGAAGTAATTTACAGATGATAATTTTCAAATGACACATAATAAGTACCATTTTAAGCAATCGTCGGATTAATTTTTGCCTCGGCCATTAAAATTATTTGCACGGTTTTCCACGTATTTAAATCCGCAACGGAACCCGAATGTCGGCAGTTCCGGCGGCAGTCGGAGCCGGCTGCGGCAACATTCCTCTTCTTTATGACAC
>DWTW01002824.1:0-10587 GCA_018246275.1 Papilio slateri
GTGTTTCGCAGTCCACACTCTAAACCTATAGACTATTGGTGCTGTAAATTTTATCATTTTCATCGCTGATAAACCTGTCTATCTTATATTAGGATTTAGGTAAACAAACCTGGTTCTCTGATACTATAGACCAGATCTTTTGGCTGACAATGATGAAGACATTGATCCTTGACCTCTCCTTAATAAAAGATTATACGTTTCTGTTTATGTTGATATTTATGACTTATTTTAATGATTGAAAAAAAAAACATAAAAAATACATTACCTTACTCATAGACTCTTCACAATACGAGTCGTAGGTACAACTACATATAAATCAAACTACCTTCAAAGTAGGTCACTTATTTGTATAATGACAAGTGGATTTCATTGTGATGAGCCCTATATGTATATACCCCATAAAAAGTACTACAAATATACACTACTTACAAATAGAACTTATGTTGTTTTAATTGCCAATTAGATCACATTTTTTATAGAAGAATTTAAAAAAAAATTACGGCAAACGAGCAAGCCTTTCACTCGTTATTAAGTGACCAAATGGACAAATGAATTGCAGATGTTTTGCTCAACTTAACTGGACGGAGGAAGGGGTAAACAAGAAAAGGATATTTTTATATAATATTATGAATGTGATAGGAACACTAAATGTTTGCTTAGTTAACAAGCTTCAAGAGAGATGAGATCTATAAGGGTATGCAGAGGTTACGGATTTCCGTATGCTACGATGCTGGCACACCTTTCTCGCTTCTTCTACATTAATTTACACATCAACGCATCTATACTCGTCGCTGACGAGTACTTTTAATCCGTGCCATCTTTTTTTCGTAGCGACTCACTTTTTGAACCCCGCGTAACTTCGTTGTGGATAAAACGAGAAGTTTGAATTTTAAGAAATCAAGAGGTCATACAAATGGTTATATATCCAACTAGCGGACCGCCCCGGCTTCGCACAGGTTTTTAACAAAAATGAATCCGGGTGTTGACCCCACATAAGTGGGAAAAGGGTAGGGAGTAATGAGATACTGCCTTTCTTTAGTTTTGTTTGCCACCTTTGTGGTCGATATAAGTTCGTCTTGTAAGTCACTTGTATCCTTGTGTTTTGCATTCATAATTTCAACATGCCCGAACCTTATTAATAAGCTCTTAATGAAAAGTTTGGTCTCTATTATAGCAAAACTACTGGTAATCCATTGATGAAAGTGATGCTATTAAAACTTTAAGTTGTTATCATGGAATGAATTTATAGTTTGCCGAAGGTACCTTGGCTATTAACGTAGGGGTCTGATATGGGTACAAAATCCCTGTCGCGTATTAATTGTTACAGTTGATACGCATCATACTGTTGTAATGTGTATAAGTATATTTTAGGGTAGCAGTCACTTAACCTGAGGTAAACCGCATGCTCATTTGCTATCTTCTTTCATAAAAAATATGACGATATCAAAGAATTTACTTCTTGAAAATTCCCCTTGAAATAAACGTATTTCTTTGAAAATTTAATTGAAAATTATTTAAACAAGACTTCAAAATATTACCGGAACAACATATATAATAAATATAAAATGTATTCATAGTTGATGATTTTTAATATAAAAGTAACAAATTTTCATAGCATCTCAGATTAAACGAGAAAAGTTTTTGCTTTTCTTCTTGATTACTTTTACTAAGAAATCTTTGGCGAGAAAAATTTAAGACGAATATAATTTTAAATTTGTGAAATACCAAAGAAAAAGACCTTAATGATCTTTTATATTAGTACGCTCTTCAATTTTATTAAGCTGAACTTTTCTTAATATTGACGTTTGGACGTTGGACACAGTTTAGATGACTTATATACAATATACAATATTTAGATTAAAATAGGTCCAAGTGACACTAGCGAAAAAGTATGTTTAAGTTATCTATCTAACTATCCTATTATTCTTTACACAAAGTATATACGATTTTAACTGAAAATTCGAGCTTTTGTAAATCAAATTCGGCTTTTTGCTATCAAAAATAATTTTTATACCAACATCTTAGTTATAAAGGGAGAAAGTGGTAAGTGAATGCATTGAAAATTACTATTATGGACACTCTAAAGATAGTCATGGTTAATTGTCAAAAATCGAAACTGTATATGGACCACAGAAAAAAATATAAATCCTATTTATATTTCAATACATATTGCAACGACGAATTGTCCAACACTTTTTGCCTTTGTATAATTGACTATACTTAAAAATCCCCGAAGAGGGTTAGCCTCAGGCAGGCGGGCCGCCGTAAAAACTGTATCGAAAACCTATATTATGGACTACGGTCTTACTGTGTCGACCCCACATAAATGAGGAAGGGGATGGAAGATGACTCAAAAATTAACAATGATGAAGCTTCCCAATTGCTCTCCCATTTTATAAAAATACTTTACCAATAAATAATATTAATAAAAGAAACAAACTATTGTAATAAATGTAACATGAATCTTATGTAATCATTATTCAACTCTAATGCTTAATATCAATGACGTAAGATTCACGTTGTAATTTAATCAACCTAATACTTCGGCACTCTATTATCTTTTGGTCACAGACGCTCGCCGGAACGACTAAAGTGGGCCAGGAAATTAACCTAGAGCGCCGACAATCCTTTGGGGAAACAGGATAGAGTGAAAGAATCTAGCATCAAATTGAACACGCTGTTTAATAATGAACCAACGATTATTTGTGACTTTTATATAGTTATAAAAATACTTTAGCAAAATAACAACTGAAATTAAAAATTATCTCTAAGATGAAAACCTTTAAAAATAAACCTTTAGTCCTCTGCTTAAAAAATTATTTGAATACTGTTTTAATAAATAAGTACCGCAGAGTAACTTTAATGATAACTTTGTAAAGAGATTAGCACTCGCGGCGATCGTCAGGCTTTGCGGTCAAATTGAAATTAAGCCGGCATTGACGCATTATTTTTTTAGAAGATTTAACATTTTATTCCGCTCTTCTGTCCATTAAAGGAAGGCATCTGCGACTCATTAGCTTGTATACCTATGGGTAGCGGTCACTTAATATCGGGTGAACCGTTTGCTCGTTTGCCACCTACTTCTATAAAAAAGAACGACATTTGAATATGCACTCGCGAATATTATTATATGAAATTAATAAATAAAGTATGAAAATAGATTTAAACACTTTTGAACAACAATAAATAACATATTATGAAAAAAAAAATACCTTTACTTTACGTACTTTTACTTTGCCCGGTCAATTTGGAGGCTGGCTAGAGAATTATCATTCTCTTAACTTAACTTAAACAACTTCATACTTGACTTAAATTCGAATAATCTGGATACCCATATCAAAAAGACGTTTTTCTCGAATCTACCAATAAGGCCTAATGTATTCGTTTAATGGCTTTGCAACAATTGTGATTGTTCTTATATCTTTTGATGTGCGTAGAAACATTTTTATTTAATATATTTTAATTACTTTGAGAAAATTCAACTGGGAAATAGCAAAAACTTATCTTAAAACTGTCACTTATGGAAAATTCTACTTTAGACTAAGGCATCTTGAGTTTGGATAAGTTTAGTATTGCTAATTTGTTCTCGGCTACACAGAGATAAATCTTGATGATGATAATGATTTTTTTTAAACACGCTTTTATTAGCTTGATCTGTATGTTGGTAACGAAATCTTACGTTATCATTTTCACTGACTTGTATACTTTGGACTTGAAAATTTTCATTCATGTCAAGAATCGATGGCGATATAATTTTCATAACTGTGTTATAGTCCTGTTCATCAGGATTATGATCAAAAAAAATATTTTTTTAAGATTGAGAATAACGCCATCTAGGTGTAATTTAAATACCAATTGGGATTTTATGTAATGGACTTTCGGGTTTTTGTTTAGTTTTAAAAGTAATCATTATTGAATTAAATTTCGGAAATATACCAAATATACCTGTCTCATTTAATATTTCTAGACTTACTTTTAATACTATACGTTGCATATTTAAACTATACTGATACTGGTTGGTGTCATAGTTTTTGCTCCATTGACCCAAATAAAAATACATATTTCGGTAAAAGCGACAAGCCACGTTTAGAACAATCGATTGAACGAGCTGAAAGACGACATAATAACGTGTTCTGAGCAGCTCGCTATGATCACTCCTGGCTCTGTTTCATTTTAGCCCTATTTTTTAAATCCCTCCCTTTTACTCTACCTACGTTACATCTTTCTTCTCTCTCTTGTAACGAAACGTGTTTAAACATTACGCGTCTTTGAAATTTCACTTACATTGTTTGTTCAATTCATGTAAAAAATTTAGTTTGGTCCTACTGAGAACTCCTTATAATATTGGTTGTAGTCACACTATTAGTCCGCTTTCATTAATATTATAATGTACAAGGTACATATATTTTTATTAAGATGACTGTGGCCAAAATAAAAAATAAATAAATAGGACATTGTCAATTACCCAATTCCTTTGTTTGAACGTTACAAATTAGCCGTGAATAGAGGGGTAACGTTAAGCGATAGTGTTCTCTTTGAAATGCTCACAATACATTACGGCACAATGCTTGATGAATGGCCGTCACAATGGATGGCCGTGTGTCGCGCTCATTGAAAACAAGGAGGGAAAAATGAAGACGCTTAATGGCAACATTTCATAATATAACAATCTTTTGATACTACTTCGCTTTGTCGACATATAGTATTAATATGATATATAAAAATTTCTTGTCACGTTGTTTGTCCGGGATAAACTCCGAAACCACTAAACTGATCATGATGAATTTCGGACACTATATGTAATTTGGTCCAACTTAAAAGATAGTATAGTTTTTATATCTCCAAATTTATTATTTTTTTGCAAAATAAATGTTATAATTATTTATAATTTCCATAGTTAGTAATTTTTAACAGATGACGGTGTAAATTAGTTTATTGACACAACACTTCAAAATCTTGTCATCTAGGTTGTCGTCGTACGTCACGCATCCTGGCTATAGATAATTATTAGTGCTACCCGTGCGAAGCCGGGGCGGGCCACTAGTTAAATTATAAGTTTTAGTTTCGTAGCCTATTCGCTCACGTCGCGCGTCTTTATAAGACGGAAGTACTAATGTCGGTAATTACTTCAAAGTCTTTTCTATCCGGAAATTAAAAGATTCAAATCGCTTCGTTGGAATGCGAGGCGATGTAAGCGTCCAATGATTTAAGGGACGCTATAATTAATTTTGTAATTCCTGCGAACACTATCTACATGCGCATTCTTTAATATAAATTAATTATTTATTTATAAGAAAAAGATTAATCCATTAAACTATTTAATGAACAAAGATAAAAATTAAATAATTAACGTTTGAGTTTGCGTATACACGAATCCAAAGTTTGCGTTTAAAAACTAATTTAATTAAAACTTGACCCTTCAGTCCAATTTGTATTTACGAGCAAAGAGTTCATTCGGCTATCATACTTTTTTATTTGCGATCCTAATAAAATCTTTCCTCAAGACCGAACAAATTTATAGGCCAATAAACCTGTTACTCGTCACATAACCAATTTAATCTGCAGCCAGTCGATAGGCGCTTCGATTGCAATAAAATAAATTAATGGGAAAAGTACGCTGAGAACAAGACTCTTTTTTTACAAACAGCAAGCTTTTCAAGAATTTACGACAATAGCAGCCATCTGTTCTTCTAAGTTACAACAATCTTAAAAGTTTTACCTAAGATTTAACGATCTATTTTTTATAGAAGAAATAGGCAAGCGAATAAAGATTCAGCGAATGCATGGTGACATAAAAATAGTAAAAGTCTATGGTAAAATAAACATCCCTCTTATATCTTTTATCAAGAATAAACTAGCACTTGACCACAATTCCATGCACTGGTGGTACGCCCTAGTTAAACGTCAGACTTATTCTCCCTTGTTGAATGTACCAACGTCGAAATTGAACAGAAACACCTGGCAACTTGTTCCAATCCTTTGCCGTATGCACAATGAAGGGGTCACATCCTTAACCTTAAAGGGCTGATATTTACAAAAAATATGGAGACCAGCAGTCTAAACTTTTAATGGTACAAAGATGATAGAGTAATTAAGTATTGTAATTCATGTGCACTCTCCACAGATGTTAATATTTTACAAATATTATATTTCTGAAACAAATTGTAAATAATGATGTGTGACATTTTTTTAATGAACACATTGAATGCTATGTGCTTAACACAAAATTGGCCGTAGAACTTGTATTACAGCTGCAATTTACAGCGCAGTATACTGGTTTTGTGCCAAAATGAGAATTAGTGCATTTAAAATAAGCTAACGGCGCCTCGCGTGCTAATTGTGCTACCAAAAATTAATTCCGCTGTCACTGTGCGAGGGTGCGCGGAAAGTAATGTAAATAGTATACATATAATAAATACATTTATTTACCTACTAAAATGTTGTAATTCACAAAATAAATGTTTTGTTTTTAGATTTCCTAACTTAATAAAAAAACGAGCAATAATTAATTTAAAAACAAGAAAAAACCCGACTGACTGTATCCCTATGACACTTCGGGGAAGAATAAAGAATGCCCGTTTAAGCTACAGGAGGTCACAATGGAATGGACATACATAGTCGGGTAATAATAAAGGGTACGTAAAAATATACAAAGCATAGGGAATCGAACCTAACACCACGCTCTCGTACCTCACGGGCTCAAGCTTATTACTAGATTAGCTAACAAACATTAGGGCCATCACTTTACAAGTATTACTGTACATAACGTTCTCACTTGGTCTTTTCCTCTTATTTCCAAATTATAATATAAAATTTAAAAACACAGTCACAAGCGGCATTCAAATATGATTTTTATTAAAAATTATTATAGAATAGTAATATGAAGACAGTTTAAACAACCATTAGGAAAGGAATATGCTACCTGAAATAATTATTCTAAGCATACAAAGGCCACCAACGGCCACCAACTTGTATATGTTACATTATTTTATTTTATTTACAATTTAATGCGAGCAATTCTTGTATATATATTTCGGCTATCTCGGAAACGGCTCTAAAGACTTGGATCAAAATTTGTATTTAGATGCGGTTTTTATTTTTAAATTTATCTATATATGTGCTCTTCCCGTAAAAATGGGAATTTTCACAAGAAAAAAATAATAATTTTATGGCGCCAACTTTTGGGCTCAACAGATTTATCGTCCAGTGAGATCAATGCAAAATCTTACTAGGACCTAAAATTTATGTGAACAACACGATGGACCGAGGATCTGGTCAAGGTTGTGATAGTCCACTGGATGAGGTCGGCAAGGGTCCGATCTTTGTGGTGACCCTGGGCGTAAGGAAATATTTATTATTTACCAACATTCTCATCAGCCGATGCACGTCTGACTGAATGATCGAAATAATTGTCAAATACATAAAAATTATAATCATATATAAAGTAGTGCATAGCTTTCGTATACCTAAAAGTCCTTTGTGTATCCGCGCAATGGTGATTGACTTTACTAACTCGATTATTAACTAAGATGAATTATGTTTGAAATTGTTAATGATACGGTCTGTACAATGGCTTCAATCTGATTATCCTTGAGCATTGCAACAAAAAGCGGCCCCGTAGCGAATACACTGGTTATACAATATGTAGTCCATTGTGATTCGTGGAAACGTAGTTAATTTGGCGACCTATTTCAGTTCCTCAGACAACTGTCTGCGACCAAAGTATAGCTGTTACCACTCGGAACGTTTTACTCATTCAAATTTTATCGTAATAATCTAGAGTATATTTTTTGGGTTGTGAAAACAGCATTGGATTGGGTCTTACATTTTTTTTTAGAAATATGTTTCGTCTGTACATTGTAGAAAATTTTAACGTCATTTCGAAAAAGGTAAGGTTAGACAAGAAATATTTGTCTGAATTTGAATCCACCACTACCTAGTTTTCTGCCTAGATTAGTGATTGCTCTTTAAAAATAATGTATAGATATATTAAATTATGTCTACCTTTTCACATCATTATATTCTCTATATATCTGAGATAATCTCTTTGAAGTCTTAATCCTCTTTCAGTTTCGGGCACCTTACTTACAAAGAAACTTTCAGATCTTATTTCGTCAGAACCTGTAGTCTCTCTATGACATATCAGCTATCGAATATATAAGAAGGATATTTTGCAAAAAAATAATCCATAAATAACTACCGAAAGAAATGTTCGATACGATAGTTGAGCGAAAGTCGATTTTTTTATTGAGGCCCCTCAGTTGTTTTGGCTTACAATTTATTCCATTTTTCTGTAAGCTTTTAAAAGGTTTTCGGAATTTTTACATTTGTATTTTATTTAAGGTTTTAGTAATATTTTGAACACAACAAAACTTGTTATGCCCGTCTACTTGGTGTGTAAGCCTTTCTTGGCACAGGTCTATTCTGAGAACTATGAAAACGTTACAGGTCCTATTTAATATACCACTTTAATTAATGTACATAATTTGCGCTCTGAATCCAATTAGTTCTGCAGTTCACAGTTTGCATTTGATACTATAAGTAGCTAGTCTGCTTCAGAACTAATTTGGAATATTAATTTTAAGCTACACGTTTAGCCGTAAAGAAAAAAGTAAGGTCTCGCCTCATCTTTAATTAATTGCAGTAGGCAGGGATAGCATCCTTTGTTTACAAAGTTTATATATTTATATATCTATAAGTCTGAAAAATGGAAATCAATTCGTATTAGTGACTTGAGAATCGTGGTCTAATCGTTAAAATGCAAGACTAAAAAATTAAAAAAATCTTCGTATCAAGCTTGCATAGGGAATGAAAGCTTTCATATAAAAACTGTTCTCTTCCAGTTCATAGGCTTTTTTTGGAAGAAGGTGGCTAACGAGTAAGCGGGTCACCTGATGTTACGTGACCGCTGCCGACAGGCATCTGAAACAAGCCAATGAGTGTAGATGCAATGTCTACCTTTAGTGGACAGAGGGGATAGACAGGAAAAAGGATATTTCCTTCTCCTATTAATACCCTCCCCGTCCAATCCTCTTTACCTTCCCATCCTATCCTTATTAGGAAAGCATGGGAAAGGGAAGAGGACTGAAATTGGGCCTCCGGCACCACTCATCAGACGAAACGCAGAAGCATACTTCTACTTCACGCCTGTCTTCTGTGAGGTCGTGGTATTTCACCGGTAGAACCGGCTCATTCATACAGCAGATGTTGTTGTTGCGGGCTCTACCACTGTTACTGTTACTATTTTTCCTATTAAAATTATCTAACGATAGTGCGCTATACGTTTGCAGTACCTCTTGGCTTAAGAGCACTCACAGACTGGAACTCGTTGTACGCATTACAATTTTTTTTAATTTAAAATGTTCCGTTTGAACGAGAAGTATATCTACATCGAATGATGGTGAAAACATATGTGTCAACCAGCTTGAATATGGGAGCTATGCACAAAATAGAACATACACGAAATTAATTTGAAACTAAAATTGCAATTTAGTTAAATAGAATTGGATTCATTGATAACACTTGGTACAAATTATGTTATCGATATCGTTAACGACAGTGTCCTATTAAATGTTTCCAATCCAGAATACTATCCATTTCAATTTAAATTCAAAGTAATTTATTACCAGCTTTTCTATTTTATTCGATACCCAAATGTTTTTTTTTACAGACGGTATAGAATCTAGTGAGTTTATCAGACGTTGAGGAATCCTTTCGTTAATTCGTACTGTTCGAAGATGTCGTTGATACTGGTCTTATATTTCTATTTTGTCTTCACACGTACGTAAGTACGATAGTATGCATCTTTAAATACGATTTGTTACTCCTTTACAACTATTTGTAATAAAAATGAATATTGAATGTTGTGCCCAAGCGACTAATGACAAACAAAAAATAAACTACCTGTTGGGTATTAATTTTTTTGTAATAATTAGAAAAAAAAAACTGTTGCATATATTTGTGTTAAAATAATCATCGATTTACATTGTATGTGAAGTGATCGAATATACCAAGATTTAAAAGCTAACCTAAAAGACAGCAATAAAATCTAATTCATGTTCAATAAAACGGGCATGATGCGAAATACCTCTGTAGCGATAAAGTGTTTTAAGCGTACATTTTAAGCACGGGTCCTATATTCCATTACCTTCGTAATGAAGGGAGCCGCGAAAGGAGTAATGGTTTGTACGTAACCAAAAGCATCTAAGCATAAACTTAATATTCTAGTAAATTGTTTAACATTTTAGCTTAAGATTAAGTTCTTTATTATTAATTAAGGTATGTAATATATAATACCTTTTATATATGTTGGCGGTATTTCAATATGTTAACGATTTATTTGATTAATGATATGTAAGGGACCTATCTTTGAGGCGATCCGTCGCCAATACGTTCATTGCTCGACGTAGGCCTCCTCCAAGTATAATGATGATAAGCGGTTCTATATCCGAGAGATGGGAAAATAAGCCATGGAAGATGGACAGTGGAGAAGTTAGTCAGGAAAAAGGATATTTCCTTACTCTATTCATCCCCTACCTGTCCAATCATCTTCCCCTTCCCATCCTATCCTTATTAGGAAATAATGGG
>DWTW01002825.1:0-10586 GCA_018246275.1 Papilio slateri
ATCTTACATTGAGGGATAGCTTATAACGAAGGTTGTAATTTAATAACAATAAAAGCACTTTCCCCAGAAAAATTAGTAACTTTTTTTAAAATAAACTATTTATTTATAATAAAGAGATTTATTTTTAAATTAAGAATTGTGAAACAAATGTTAGAATAAAAATAACATATTGAAGAGGATTCTGACATGTAGCGATTTCATTGGTAAAATAAATAAAATAAAGATGGGATATGCCTGTGCTGCCAGAATGATGAACGTCGTACATCATTCTTGTGATTAATATCTAAGCGTTAGATAAATTAATGATTAATTATTTCGTATCGACATTGTTGTATTGGCTACAACAAAAAAAATGTTTATCGATGTCGCATAAGAATTAATTACTTACTTACCGCGACCCAAAGTGGGCCTTGGCCTCTGACACAAGGGAGCGCCAATGCCGCCTGTCCCGTACCATTTCCTGCCAGTTAACTGCTCGGAGCTCGCGTAGGTCCAGTTCTACGGCGTCTTTCCAGCGGTATCTAGGCCGTCCGACAGGTCGGCGGCCAATCGGGGTTCCGAGATACGCTCTCTTAACGTTACGATTCTCTCCCATCCTTAGCAGGTGGCCCATCCACCGGAATCTCTGGGCTTTGGCTTCCCCCATGATATTCGGTTCGCCTACTAGCCTCTCGATTTCCAAATTTGATCGGGTTTTCCAACTCCCATCTTCTCTCTGGGTTGGGCCCAGAATCTTACGCATTATTTTTCTCTCTGCCACTAGAAGTTTTTCTTCTTCTCTAAGGGTTAGGGACCAGGTCTCGCTGGCGTACAACAAGATCGGTCTTATCACAGTTTTATATAAACGGATCTTTGTCCTCCTATTGAACAGCCCAGACACCAACACCTTATGTAGGGCGGCACTACAACGGAGGGCGTTGTGAATCCGGATGTCGATTTCCTCTTCACATGTATTTGTGTCCGTAATAGTGCTTCCCAGGTACTTGAACTTAGCGGTTCCTTTAAACGAAATATCTCTTACTCGCAGGTCTTCGGGCTTTTGTCTCATGTTTCTGTAGCGTTTCATGTGAAGATATTCCGTCTTGTCCTAGTTGATTCTGAGCCCAACCCTGGAGGCTTCGGACATGAGAACTCTGACCGAACATTCCACCTCTTTCTTAGTCTGACCCAGAAGAGCCAGATCGTCAGCATACCCGATCACCCTATGTTGTCCATTTAGCCGTACACCGATGTCTAGTGTCAAAACTTTTCTAGTGACGTGTTCGAGAACTAAATTAAACAACATAGGGGACAGCGCGTCTCCTTGCTTGAGTCCGGTGACCACTTCGAACTCTTCATAAGAACTAATTAATCCATCTTATTTACCTAATTAACCTAAATATTGGGTCTGAGAATAAATCGTGGCGTATTTTAGTAATACTCAAGTGGTTTCCTATCGCCATATATGCTCCAATATTTTTGATAATCCAAGATCAATTCCAATATCGACACTGCTGACACAACGAGTGGTGATGACATTCAGCTGCTTTTGTTGATGTTGCAGTAAATTCATCAAATTCAATAAACAGAGGATTCCTATTACAATACAGAATAACAATGTAAAATAGCACTATGAACAATTTAATGTTTTCAAAATATTTAGTTATTCAGGGTCAAATTGCTCAGCAAGATAATTTTCTTTCCCTTACTTATACTGCCGTCCAATATTAGCCTCGTCAAAGGGGCTCGGCGTGTGTAATCTACTTACAAATGTGGCTCGTGGTTTTACCAATCCGCGTTGGTGCATGTTACTTCTACTAATTCACTGGAATTTCCCTCTATTCTTATGTAAGAGCTAGAATATTGCTGTTCTCCAAAGTAACAATTATAGAATTGCTATCGTTCAATGGCACCATAGTTTTATCGGTTGTTATGATATCAAGTAGTATAAAAATAAACAGATTTTTATCATCAATGAAATATCGTTTAAAATATTATCATAAACATTATAACTTTACGGTTACGTTAATTTGATTGACAGCTAATGGTAATAACCAATTGGATATGATTGTTTTTCTTTTATGAATAACCGACATAAGGCATCTCACATGTTAACTGGTCAATAGTACCAACGTAATATAACTAATGACTATCTATCAAGAAAATAATAACTATCTATAATTGAGGGTAATCCTGTGTCCTGGCTTGCCACGTGAAATGAAAATGATACCCTACAATGACAGTTGAAACCGAACGTTCTAAGTCGAAATAGAAAACAAACAAATTTGAACTTAAAGTTCGTAGATTAAAATTCGCCACGATTCGGTCTTTTAGGATACAATATTTTATATTGTGTAAGAGATTCTGGACATTTTGATACTGTACCATTGGACAGCCCTTCGAGGTTGGTGAAAGATCGAAGGCTCATGTAATGTTACATTTCTTGGATGATTCTTAGAGCCCTGACGGATCATTTGCAAATGTCTGTCGAGGTATAAGTAAAAAACTAGTTATAGTGCAACTAGACTGCTTCAAAGTGCATTATAACTTAGAAGGTCCCGAGATCTGATCAATGTGATCTGATTCGTGTTTGACGTTTAATTGTATTGATTTACTATTGGAACTACCACTTCAACATTCTGATTGAAAAAATCAAAGTAGGGCTTGATATTATATGCCCATTTCGCTTAAACTAAAGTGCTAAATGGAGTACTTCAATTTATTACCAGAAGAAAGTGCATATATAATATTTGTAAGGTATATATCTGTGTGTTGCATTTTTCAAAAGACGCGCTTACCGTCGCTACAGAACTCAATGACCCAAAAATGTAATTCAAACAGAATGTTTACCCACGGCGAGTTAACTAGATAATGATAACTGGACTAAGATTATACAAAGTCGTTGACACTGATAGCGTGATAACAGAGTGGGCGAAGTGATAACGCAAATGCACATAATTAACAACAAATCAACCATAGTTATCTTGAAGGGCTTTAGGTCCTAGGGACAAAAAAATGGCGACTAAAGTAGTGTCATCTCATCAAGACAATTTGAGAAATAACTTTAAATGTAGTACAGATTTGAGCGTTTCTTTCTTTGCTTTGAATATCTTTTTCAATAAGTACTAAGTACTTAGGGGTTCTTTTTTACAAAATTCATATAAAATGTGTTTCGCTTTAACTTTCCTCCATACACCGATGTAAACTGGGATAATGTAATAACAAGAAACAAACTAGAGTAATTTTACACTCTTGTGTTTTTTTTGAATTTGTTTGAAAATATCAAAATTAGAGAATGCTTGAAAATTATTAGTTTTATTGTATAATTAAACATCTGATTATTAGAAATGTTTATGGGTAACGAATGTGTTAATTAATACTGACCGCTGCCCATTAACATCAATTATACAAAAGTTGCAGATGATTTGACCTTCATGAATAAAGTGTTAATATTGATTATAACATAATAATAATATTGCCCTGTTAGCTAAGTTCAGAAGTAGCGGTCACTTAACATCAGGTGAACCCCTTGCTCGTTTGCCACCTAATTCCATAAAAAAAGACACCGAGAAATCATATATGTTTAATTTATTTAAATTCTTACAATAGTTTTAGGCGAGAGATGCCTAAAACTATTGTATTTGTCTTTCTCTCTCACTCTGATAGCTTTTTTCTGTGAATATGATAAACGAAGGAATAAGCACGTTCTGTGCATTTTTGACAAATTAAAAGAACCAGCAATTAATTAAAAATTGATAAAAATACTCGCTCGCGATCTTCGGCGCAAGAAGTAGGTATATTTCCTTGCCATGGTGGTTAAATATTAGCGGTTCCAACTATTGCATCTGTTGGAAATAGACTAAACAATAATATCTAACATTCTGAAACACTTCTATTAGTAATCATATCCTAGGAGTAAAGCCGCTAGCTAGAGCCAGTAATACAAAGACGGTAGAAAGGAGGTCGCTGTGGGTCCGAGCCACTTAGCATGCTAATAATGGAGTCATTCGAGATAATATCGACCATTCGACACACGTCCCTTCGTCTTGTCAACAGACATTTTCGATGTGTATCATTCTCGAAGTACCGCTTGTTATTTCTGGTAAATAATAGAAAATGAACCACAGACTATAGAACTACAGTAGACTACAGAGCTACCGTAGATCTTAGTAATATATCTTTTAATGATTCACGACAATAGTCGAATGGCGGATTTAAAAATACGATGTTATATTTTTTACTATTCCCAGATCCCAATTATCTCTAAGGCAAACTGGGCCCGTGTCTAGGGGCGCGAGATTACAAAGGGTGCGCGCGCGGAATTTTTAAACTAAGAAAAGGATTAGGTTCGTTAGGTTGGACATGAAAAAGATATATATCAAAGAAAAAATAGGTTTGTTGTCTTTGACATGATATTAACAATTTGCTGCCAGTTTATAATATACCTAGTCCGATTATAAACTGACGAAATTCCAAATCGTTTGGTGACATTTACATATCGATGCTATTCTGCAAAAGTTAGTCTACACGGGCGGTAAAACTTTTTTTAAACATATTCCACTCAGCTGTTCATTTGTAATGCGTCTACCTGTTTAGCGTAATTTATTTAATCTGCCTGTCCACTGTGATGTACAGGTGGTCGCAATGTTTAGCTCTCTATAGATCTATTAGTACGCGTTGCGTACAGGCTCTGTGGCAGACTCTGTTGTTTGTTTATTGTGCTCGAGTTGTTCTTGCGTAATGAGTCTGCGGCCACAGGCATGTCCATGACGTAATGATGCGGATTGATCTTAAAACAAATGAATAAAGAGACTCTCATTGTATCATTATTTACCTAACTTAACTTCTTACTTTCTACCTAACATTTACCAAGTTTCTTAGGTCCTAAACCTGACAGGAGCAAGCTGGGTAAAACATTTGTTGTATTTTGAAAACACACCAAATGCTTTTCTGGCCTGAAAATTGAGAGAATCGAATTTTTAACTTTTCTTTCGCCTCCTTTTGGTAAGTGATTACTATTGTTGGCTTAAAAAAGTTCCTTATGCTTTGTTAATAGTATTTAAATTATCAAACCAAATAAAAGAAAAATAATTAACTTTATATTTTTGAGTATTTCAATACCTTACGTATATAAGTTAAATATGCTTTCAATTTCTCTAGTACGAAGCGGTAAAACCGTTCGTTTGTTTGGTCTTAAGAAACACCGTTCCGTCATTGTTAGCACGGTGATGTGAATAAAGGTGGTTGTACACTGCTGTTTCTAAGCTATGTTTGGTAATTGCTAGCTATATTTCTATTTTGGAAGTATCGAATTTAATATTGTCTCAATGATTTATTAATGTACTTTTGCATATTATTAGCATTGGTGTGTATGTGACTGAACTCCAAAACGGATCCGTTTTCATGAAATTTAGTGTGTATTTCAGTGGGTCCCGGGATGGTTTAGATTCACTATTGGGCCCGGTAGGTAGGGCTGCAATCGGGTTGCAGGAGATTTTTTAAAAAAATTATGACGAAAAACGAAAAAAAAAACATTAGCTGAAACCGCTAATAGCAGGCAAGACAAGTCAACGTTCAAATGCAAAACAAAGTCTGTTGGGTTTGCTAGTTTCTATTTATACATCTTACATGTTATAGCAAATGGTGTGCTACATACGTACAAACAAACGGTATAGGCTCGCTCGGCCGCGGGAGCAGGCTGATGAGCTATAAAGTGTTAGATTTCACTAGTGTGGCTTCACTATTGTCTTTCAATTGTGCCGGTACTAAACTCTGCCCATGGAAAGTCTTCTCTAAACTCGCACTGCTGGTACAGTCACTTACGCTTTAGTACAGGTCTGTAGAGCAATGAAGTGTTTTTGTATAAATACAATACAAGTTCAACCTTTTTATTAGTTTAAAATGAAAAAATAATATTTTGAAATTAATAAATTAACTGTTTTATTTTTTTCAAACCAATACACCATCTTATTGATGGTTAGGTTTGGTGATCAAGCATTGTGTTCATCAATCATTATCATCATCAATGTCAAATTTACTAAATAAATTTGCGTTCTTTCCTTATGAATAATTTGTTATCTGTAACTATACTTTTTTATTAAAATTTTCGTTGTGGTTACAATGCAATTCGAACATGTTAACCCAAACGTACTTTCAACATTTGTTTCAAATAAACAAATGAACATAATTCAGTACAACCTGACTTTGGCTATATCTACATCCGCGTGGAACTCTGTGAAAAGCGAAAAATTATGATATGCTGATCCTTGGAGTTTTAAAAGATGTGTGGGCGCTCACTTAATTCAATTATGCTTGAGTGATATTTATTATTTCATTTAAATCAAATCAAATAGTTTATACAATAGATTTTTAAATGTACTAATACATTCTACTACGTAAGGCGTGCAAATATTGTAGTGTATTTAAATTAAAAACCAATTCAATATTGTATTAATATAATGATAGCACAGCACAATATTAGTCGTTATTTTATATTTTATTTCATTAATGTCTTCTAGCTTATCTTCTAGGAAATGTCTAACATTTAAACTAACGAGCCCCCCCCCCGCTTCGCACGGGCGGTACTAATTATATAGTTAGTATATAATTAGTGCCAGTCGTGCGCAGGGAGTATATAATTGTATCTAGTCTATCTGTAGGATGTGACACAACATTTTCAAAATAAAAAGTCTGTTGATTCGATCACTGCTAAACTTTACAATATCACTGTTTGGGCTAATCTGAAAATCGTCTGAAAGTTTCGTCAAAATCGGTCCAGCTAAATCGGAGACCGTATGGAACATTCATACACGAAGGTACAGTTACCTTAAGACGCCGTATATGTCACGTAAACAACCCGGGTCCGGCTTTTTTACTACGCGGACTGGTGAAATGCATTTCTTACAGCATCGAATTTACGTTAATATCGGAATACGGTTGCCCACTTTCCTTATAAACGTTCGAAGAACAGTAATTTGACGTCACTTCGGCCATCCATCACGAGAACCGGATCGGCAGACGCACCGGCCGCTCCTCAGAACGGTACACTGCACCCAACCGATGCCACTTTTAAAGGGGGATTTCTTCGTTCGTTTTACTTTCTTAATATTGCGTACAATGTTTTGGCTTGACCTTATGATTTAATTTAACTGCAATATTTTAATACGACACTATCATGGTAATATAAAACACAATGTCAAATGTACAAATTGTAGTCTAGAGGCATGCTTGACTTTATAGAAAACAAGCGTAAAGTACGTCCTGTACTTTTGTACTTCGCTGGGTTTCCCTTCACCTTTCCCATTCTTTCTATCTTTTTCTCATAGATGTTTATGTATAGCTGTCATCTTTTAGCAAATGAATTCCGTACTCTTAAGCTACCGTCTCACATAAAAGTCATCTAGTTTTGCCAAATTAAATAAGGAAAGTTTCATGATTTGCGTGTAATATTACATCGTTGTCTATGCGCATTGTCTATACTATGTATTTGTTTTGTTTCCATTTGTTTCCCGGTCTCGATTCTCAATAGATTTCCTTTCTAGACGGAACCTTGGTCGTGCTTCTAGTATTTCCACTGCACGACATGAATATTTCATTTTGTTTCTCTGGTGCATTGTATAATTGCTATGGTATTTACTTTGAGAGCCGCCGAGTCGAGTTTTCCAACGCTATTCTTACAAGTACAACGCTATGCCCAGATACAGTTTAAGTAACGTACTAGGCTTAATATTTTTTTCTATATCGCAGTACTCTGAAAAGCAGATAACGATTGTCATTTCTGTCTACTCCACGGTTATAAAAGACATGTAAGCCTAACTTATGTAATTATGCTTGAATAAAATTTATTTAACTTTTATTAATATCACATGTTACGAAGAAAGTTTTACATCGTTTTTTTTGTTTAAATCATGGAACTGTACCTTAAACTACATCTCACAAAAATAATTTCAAGTCAAGAATACATACGCGCGTCCTTAATGCGGATAAGTTCGCAGCAGGCTTGGTTTGACTTTTTTCGTTTACCTATTCTAACCTATCAAAATCATACCACTTTGATGACGGTAGGGTAACGCAGTTAACAGCTGTTAAAAGTCGTACTATAAAATTGTAGACTAAAATCACTACATTATTAGAACAGAGAGTAGTAACTGATAACGAAACCTTTAACGAGTTTATTAAATCCTATAAGTGACTGGGCTGAGCAAGACTGATCAACTAATCGACGACGAGAGCCTTATGGTCAAATTCAGATACTGGTTAATCGATTTAAACATATATTATGAGGTTTAGATTTTAATCTAAACCTCATAGTATATGTTATGTTCTTTAGAACTATAAAATCTCTCGTCCATTCTTATGTAAACTGAATTTCACCTCGCCTTATTGTTTATTGAACTGTGTAAACATTCCTTACTACATTCTACATTCGGCTTTCCACTCTGCACTCACGTTATGATCCCGTGCGTATCGTCGCGAAGTTTCTCCGAAATATGTAATCTTAAGTGATACAACATATATAGAAACAATATAAATAATGAACATAAAGTTCCATCACGCCATGAAGTAGAATCGCCCTTCCTTAGAATATAAAAGAAGCGAGCCTCACAGTACTTGCATATGATGTGTAACATCTGACATCTCTCCTTGGTAATAAGCAACATTACATTAACATTATATACCAACCTCTAGGAAAATGGGTTGATACCATCTGACGGTCAACGCTAGCGCCGCGCGCGCTCATTGGTCAAATCAAATAGCGCGTTCTTCCCGGCTTCCTGTTGCACACTTCCGTCCCTTTTCACAAAATCACCACCCCTACCCCACAATGCGAAAGGAAAAATGTTACATATAAATAAATAACTCTCAGCGAGCTACAAAGCATTACTATGTTCGTTAGATTTTTGTACACTGTCCAATAACCTCATAGAATGCAGGTGTCATGTTATTGTGCATGAGTAGTATACTATCTTATTGAATCTAGTTAATGTATAATGTATCGCAGAACAGGTAAAGAAAGGGCGATAATTTTTTTATGTCGTTCCACTTTGGTGTCAGTGAAAACTTACCGACGAGAGAAGAGAGAAATAAACTCATTTCTTTGCTTCGTTGCGATCGAGACAAGTATCAAGTCGATTATGATTATTGCATACCGGAAGCGGTTGCATTCTCACGTGTTCTGAACAACGCCCAAACAACTGTCAGAGCCGCTATAAACAACTGCTATACGCTAATCTTATATAACAGTGCTATTAGCTGTTCTTTGTGTTCGATTATTTAACTGTTTGTGTGTTTTGTTTGTCGATGAATCGATAATAGTTATATAATTAGCTATAACGTTAGCATAAATCATTCTATACACTCGTGATGATGGTTTGGATGTGAAACATCTATTGGCGAGCCTTGGCAGTAAGATCGACCAGTGTGCCGTGACGGCAAACGGTGTGACGCTCGAACGGCGTTACGCCTTCTACTTAAATCGTCTCCCTAGTGTGTGTGTGCGCGCCCATACTTAGTTCTATTTATAAATAAGTATATTAGTATATTCTTACTTGTTTTAATTAAAATAAAATGTTGATTTTAATTACGAAACTCTATTCTATTTCATTATTTTAATCGATATTTTTTTATTTCTTTTTATTTCTTAGAAATTCTAATATTCACTGTAATGTATCACACATGCCGGGCGTCCCGTGTGGGTCAACATTTTTTAAAGTAATAAATAACATTTTGAAAATAAAAATTTTTTAGCACTTATTATTATTAATACAATATTAATATTAATACAAATGTTTATTATTCTAAATGCTTACTAATTTATTTATGAAAATAGCTTTTAAACTTAGTTCATTGTCATGGCATTTAATATCAGCAAAGATATATAATCTAACGTAAACATACAATGCGGATCTTATTAAAATTATATAAATTTGAATAAGATCCGCATTATATTTTTAATTATACATACATTATATATGTTTATTTCATATGTACATATATGTTTATATATGTAGATATTTCAGGAAGATTTTTTTTAAAATTGTCACAAAACAAGGTAAAGGTTGGTTGGTATATGCCCTTATAATTACACAAATTATCAATTTTTTGACAAATTAACAATGTCGCGGCATACAAAAGAGATTGCCGTAAAATCGGGCGGTGGGTAGAATTCTTGTTATGGATCTAAATCACAAATGAAAAGAATTTCAATCGAAAGAATTAAATTTGAGCAGATCTTTAATTTAATTCGTGTCATCAATTTACCAAAATTCCTTTTACCTTACCAAGTTTAAGCGTACGATAACACATTCGCAGTCGAATAAAGGATTAGGCCCTCTGACCTTAAGTCGTAGTTCATACCATAATTTTTAAAATCGAAACTATAATTTTTAAAGGCACTTGGACCCTTTCTCTTCTCGGTTAGAGCGTAAGCTACTAAAAGATACGTTTCCTGGAACTTTAGTTTAATGTATGCCATGGTTACGATGACACAAAATATAGTCCAATATTAAGAAATACCAGACGCGGTATTATTCGTGTCTCGGACATAAAAGTAAGGTTGGTGTAAACTTTTGACCCTACAAATTTCCGCCGTTGCTTTGGGAAAGTGG